>JAKTVE010002718.1:0-26844 GCA_030557065.1 Metschnikowia rubicola | reverse complement strand
GATTTCCAAGCCCTACTCTTGAATATGCCGTAAAAAAACCGGCTCAACGTATATATCCACACTGTTGAGTAGTCGCAACCAAAGTTATGTGCACGCCCAACAGGGGGGCGGAGATGGGTTGAAAAGTGGCTGACTGATTGCTATAATCAGAAGCTTATTTTCAAGGGGGGGAATGTCAAGTGTGATACGTCATGTCGTGCATTGTGACAGGTCACGTCAGCTGTCACTGATGAGCAATGATGGATCCAAAAATGGCCTTGCCAGAGTCTGTCATTTAGCGACTGTAGAAGAGAAAAAGGTGTTTGAAAGCACGTTCAACTGTCTGGTTTCCTATCGATGTAAAGTACAGTACTGAGATCTCAAACAAATGTGATTTGTGTTCAGTTTTGTGGGATATTTGAATATATTCAGGCCGACTAAAGCACGGTTAGGATACTTACCTGGAGACTCTCTACGCATCATGTGTAGTAGAAACAGGACATGTATTTCTGCACTCTCATAAAAGTAGTCATGTACTTGAGTGATGAGCCGATAACTCACCAAAAATATCAAATTTTACTATCTGTTTTTTATCTTTTTCTTTTCTTCAAAACTCATCAAAGTTAAGTTTCTTCAACTCGACTTTTCTCAAGTAAAGTGTCACCTGGAACGCCCGTCTCAACCGCTCAGCACAAGGTGTATTTGCCAAAGACGATCCGCCTGGCGAGGAAGCCTCCGTGGGCAAATTATATGCCATTTTGTAAATATCACAAAACCGATCGAGCACCGCATGGTCCTCCAACTGGAGTGGACTGAGCCGCTCATTTGCCAAACTCACCAAAAAGTACGACCGCCATTTTTGTTCCATGATCGCTGCATGATTATGAGAATGGACCGCGTTTTCGGTGTTTTTGAGAATCTCCTTGAGTTGGTTTTCGATATATGCTAGCGCTTCACGTCTTCCGGTCGCGTGTAGTTGCTTTTCGACCGTCCTGTAGGTCATTTTCAAGTAAATGATGGCTTTTTGTACTTCTTCCCTATACTCTTTGAGCGACACTCCGGAAACAGTCTTGTATGGTCCTCCGACGTCGCAAACTAGAAGCTTTTGTGACACTTCATTCAATTGTGCGGTCCAGTCCCCGGGCTTTTCGATCCTAGCATCGTAAATATCCAATACTGCTCTCATGTATTCCTGAAGTAAACTTTCTTTTTCCTCATAAAAGACTTTGGGCGTGTGGCCAATAATTTTCGGCGAGGAGTCCCCCGTAAGAGTAGTTTCTGGCGACATTTGCGTGATGCTTGCTTTCTCTAGAGCAGCAGTAACAGTAGGATGAAGTGAGTCTTGTGTTATGTGAGAGTAAGGGCAAGATTTGGCACCACTGCAATAATCGTCTTCAATCCATTCTGTCTCGGCAAGCTGAGCTTGGGGCAACACTTTGTGCTCGAATAACTCGATATATGTATGTGCTGTATAGATTTTTGACTCTGAAATGGCGACTGCAAGCCTCAAAAGAGCGATGGTTTTAACAAAGAGAACTAATTTATACATTTCACGTTGATTTACTGGAAATACAGGACTATTTCTTGGCAGATGTGTGCTTTTATAGTCTCAAGAAAGCGAAAATCTTCTTTCAAGCTCTTGTTTCTATTCATCAAGCTTAATCTTGCCAAAGTTTTGTCAGGTAAGATCTCCAGTTTTGGTCAGCATTGTCATCAATCTCGAAAGAGGGGATCTATTCACGTGGTGAAGATCTGTAACAGCTGCTTTTTATGCTATGGCCTGTGTAGATCATGTCAAGTGACCTGTTTGTTTTGAATAGGTCCTTTTCCGGTACCCGAAAATTGTTGCAAAACAATGGTCTCCGAATCACAAATGTAGAATAGACCATTTCGGGACAGTGCGAGCAATTTACACCTCTCTTGACTCCGTACACAATGGATGCATGAAACGAAAATTGCTCTCCATTGTCGCGAAAGTGGCCCCAAATCATCATTGATGGCATTATAGCTGGTTTATTCTTTGGGAAAGAATGAGCGGTGGTAGACTTATCCGATGTCAATTTCCCGATTGAGATTACAGTGTTTACTCTTGTAGCACGTAATCTAAGCACTATAACACCTGTTTCTTGGGATCACATATGGAATAATTTCCCAGGTTGTCTTATCAAAGAGCGAACTTTTGAAGTGGAATCAAGTCCTCACATTGCTTTCGAAAAGTATGGCCAGATTATCTTCTCAACCAAGATCATCATAAATAAACAAGTCACACTTTATCACTCAAAGGCAAGCAAAGAAAAGGAAATGGCCAATGTCCCATATGTTCCTTTTCGAGAAGTTTCATTTCGAGAAGTTCCATGATCGTAGATACTTGATGTGAGAGAAAAGTCGTTCAAGGAATACTTTGAGTAATCTCTTCTCTACTTCGAGTGAACCTATTGAAGAAGAAACTGTCACCAGCTTTGTTCATTCAAAGCGTAAGTATGAGCTCAAGGACCAGGTGTATCCATGAACGGGGCACGCGGAATGGGTGCATGAATTTGCCGCATTTAAGATTACGTTACAACACGTTACCAAGATATCAACGCAAGGCATTGCTGCGGAGCTGGCTAAGGTTTCGTATATATTCATATATAGTTTTGTGGAAAGCTATGGAAACAATTTTGGCTCCCAGTCCTTAACCAGATGTATCCAGCAAAAAAAGAAGTAACGTCTTGGTCGGTTGGAAAAAACTCTCTCGCATGTGGACAGAGTGTCTATTTATAGAATGGAGCAGCATTTGGAGTCCTTCAGTATCATCGCCATAGTCGAGCCTTCGATACATGCCTGGGATATCTTTTCAGACACTTTTCAAATAAAAAAATACACATGAAATTTTGGTTTATCTCCTAAAGTTTACCAGTGTTCAATGTTGTTTATCGGTGTATGCTATGATATGGCTGGCCAAGTCTCATCAAGTGAAGAACTTACATCAAGAACACGATTAGTACCAGTGGCGGTGTAAAAGTTGGGGATCACCCAGTTTCAAAGTATAGAGATTTTAGTAGAAGAGAAAAAGAAAAAAACAATCAGATTATGACTCCTTCGTACCAGTCCTGAATAACATGTATCGAGCACAAATAAAAGAAGCCGCGAGAGTTCTATTATTGTCTGAGACAATCTACAATAACCCCTGTGCCCCCCTTCCCCATTGAGTTACATCAAAATATACACAAAAGAAAAAAGAAAAAAACAATACTATCTGTCTAGCCGACCATCACACTCATTTCAATTTCCATCTTTCTAATTCCATTCAGTCTCGGGTCTAGCCACGTGAATAGTTGCGCTGGTTGAGTGCCTAATATAGCCGAGTCGGTCCCAAAGAAGCCCACCGCGGCTCGGAGGCGTTAAGAAATAAGCAAGAGATGCAAATGTCGTTTTGACCATACAAGGAGTGAAAAGGGGTAAAAGACAAACAGTTAGAACAATGGAACATAATTGCATTGTATCGATTGGCGAGACCGTGACTTCGGCTAATGTCTCTTGTTTGGCCAAGGCATTCTCGTTATTTGAAGCGTAACTGCACCTGGGGCAGGCACCCACCTTAAAAATTGCACCCGTGCCTAGAATGCTGCAGGCGCGCTTCTCGTCTCCATGCGCGTATACAGGCACACACAATCTTTGGAGACGTACAGACAAGTACAAACGTTGAATTCTACTCTTTATTAATTGAATAGAATGTATAAGCTGAAAGTTTCTCTCTCCTATTGATAAGCATGAAATAATAAAAACGAAAACCAGATTTTTCGCAAAACAAGCAGTGTTTACATCAGGAGGTGTTTCAGACACGCATCATCACGATTCACTGGACCTTCTCCTGCGGGTGCGGTGCCTGCGTGTCGCGTGTACTGAATGCAGCCGGTTGCCAGCACTTTAAATATAAAGCCAGCCAGAGTACACCATGAATGAATACGGCCTGATAATTTTATCACCTATCTTTCAAGTCACCCCACTCTAGCGCCATAGCTTGCCAATTGCCCCAGTGTCCTCATTCCTCGGACTAGCCACTCATTTCCTTCCGACCCTCTACATTCCTTATCACACCTAGCAACATGAAATTCGCACCCGTTGCAATTCTCTTCTCGGCATTGGCAGCCGCTTCTCCAGTTTACCACGTGGAGTGGGTGACCGTAACGCAATACACCACGATTGTTGCCGGACATGACGAATACACGTCTGCATTCCCACAAACGACGAAAACCGTTCTTCTGGCCGAAACGCCGGCTGCTAGCCAGGAATTATCCACAGAGACGTATTCTGAGGTGAAGATTGGCTCCGAGCCAACGACAGAGCCTACAACAGAGCCCACGACAGAGCCTATAACAGAGCCCACGACAGAGCCTATAACCTCTACAACTGTTCCAACCACCACCATAGAGCCTACCACCATAGAGCCCACAACAACTACGCCTTCCACCACTAGTTCTACTGCAACTTCTAGCGCTTCCGGAGAAGTGTTTTCGGGCGACGGCACTTATTACGATACCGGGCTTGGGGCATGTGGCTGGACAAACACCGACACGGACTTCATCGCCGCCATTGGCCACGGCTTGTTTGATGAGTACACGCCCAACGGCAACCCGAACCGTAACACGTTGTGTGGCAAGAAAATCATCGCGCACTACGAGGGCAAATCTGTGGAGGTGACCGCTGTCGATAGATGCGAGGGATGTCTGCCATACGACTTGGACTTCTCGCCCGCGGCGTTTGACCAACTTGCGGATGCGCTGTTGGGCAGGATCCAGATCACGTGGAGCTGGGCCTGATCATACCGTTAGATTCTGCTCTGTTTATACCCAGGGCTTGACTCCTGAAGGAGCTCATTTATAGTTCTGAAAAGTATGCGTTAGTTTGATTTTGAAGTTTTTGCTTGTAAGAACGGGTGTGTGATCGAAATCTCCTTGCCTTGAGTAATTTCTCCACTTGAAGGTGGATATATTCTCTTAAGTTTGAATTATGAGTCCAGCGAGAAAGCGGATCCGCAAAAGCCACGAACGAAGCTGTGAATGTCAAAATAAGTACAGAAATCGATCGATGTTCACATTCTGTCGTAACTTAACGCATCATGCTCATGAACTTGATGGACTATGCTTGATTCATGCTCGATCTCAACTTACTACTACCAGTAAGACCTGCTTCAAAGGATCACATCTATTGAGCAGAAATGGAAATAGTACCCAGATCATCTTCATAAAGAGCGCATTTTTGGTATGAAAAAGAATTTCTCGCTCTGTATTCTGAAGAATTAGCCAGGACATCTCTTTAACCAAGATCCTTATAGACAAGACTTACTGTACATATTTCTGCCAACTTTGTGTCATGTTCATTATTCTTTTTTGCTTTTCTTTTGGCTTCTCTTTTCTTCGGAATCTCATTGTTTTTCTCATTCACGCCTCAAAAATCAAAACATCGTGACATTATAAAGAAATGATGTGTTTGAGTCGATTAGATAAGCCTCTCTAAGCCCACGAGATGACTCGGATTACCCGCGAGAAACCGGCGCACACCGGCGTACCGGTCGCGGGACCGCCTCGGATAACCCCGAGATTAGCAACCAAAGATTATGCAACCCATGTATTTTGGGTTCGTTCTAGAAAACGTATAATATGCAATCATGATCCGTTTTCATTTAACTTTCTGTCTTTTTTTTTTTTTTTTTTTTTTTTTTTACAAAAACCTCCTTTTCAAGCTCATTATAGCCGTCCAGAGTCTTTTCATTCCTGATTCCAAGTTCTACAACTGTGTGCAGTGACAACTGATAAGAATATTAGCCACGACAAAAACACATTCACAAAAGAGTCTACATATTCTTTGAGCTGACGAAAATTGGGTTTTATTTTCAAATTTCTCATTTTTCCTCTCAAACTGACTGGGCTTGAATTTATTTGGTGTTCCAGCTGAAGCTTTTCCATTGTTCTTGCCATTATCTAACCACGCACGTGATCCGTCACAATAAGAGTCTTTATTTGATACTTTTCCATTGATCCTGATAAAATCCTGATAAAATCCTCAAGATTCTTGAAATTCCCTTCTTCTGAAATAATGAACAATCCAAACACAGAACACAAAATCACATGGAGCCTTGTGTGGGCCACGCTTGTGAGCTGCATGAGCACACTACAATTTGGGTTTCATCTAGCAGTATTCAATGCTCCACAGGCGATTTTATCGTGTCATAAAAGCATCCCTGGCCCATTCCCATCATATGCAGACACGTTCTGGGGCCATTTGAACTTGGACCAGTGCATAAGAATGGGCCCCACGTCAACTGCTTACATCAACACTATGTTCACATTGGGGGGCCTCATTTCGTCTACTATCGTCGGGTTTAGGACGGTGAACGGCAATTTTGGGCGGAAACACTTACAGAAAATCTCGGCATTCACGTTTTTTCTTGGCTCGGCACTAATATCGATTTCGAAAAACGTGTTTTGTCTTGAATCTGGCCGGTTGTTGACGGGTTTTGCGGCAGGGTCAAGTATGGTGATTGCGCCTATTCTCGTAAGTGAACTCACACCATACAATCATCGCGGGCTCATGGGATCCTTGCTCCAGTTTGGCGTTGCAATTGGCATCTTGTTTGCCCAATTGATAGCGTTTTTATGGAGCAACGACCAGCAATGGAGGAACTTATTTGTGGCGGGCGCATTTTTGGGGCTTTTGCAGTTTGCCCTCATGTTCACCACGGTCGAGTCACCCAAATGGCTCATAATGGAAAGAGGGGATGTTTCCGGGGCCAGTGAAATATTGCATTCGGTGAGGACCAACAAACTGGCCACGCGGCACGAGATTAACCACTACAGAAGCTTGTCTTCGGTGGAACCTTCAAGAAATCCAGAAACTGCGCACTTACTCAAGTCACAGGGCGAAATCGCAAGCTCGCCATTTGTCGACACTAATGGCGCTGACCCGCAACCTGAGCCGGCGACATCCTCTTTTGCAAATTACGTGTCTCAAGCGAAATATCGCAAAGAATGGATCGCCGTCACCATCATCATGACTGCACAGCAGCTTTGTGGCATGAACGCCATAACTTTCTACGGTGTTTCCGTTTTGTCAAATGTCGTGCCTGCCAGCACTAATGTGCTTATTCTCACGTCTTCTTTGGCCCTCACAAACGTGGTTTCGGCACTTGCTGTGTCTCCGTTCATCGATAAATGGGGCCGCAAACCGTTCTTGCTTCTTTCCGTCGGCTGCATGGCCACATGTTCCGTGGTCATTTCTGCAGGATTAATTAAACAAAAAGACGCAATTGCCGCTTTGGGCTGTTTTGGTTTCGTCGTGGCCTACTCTATTGGTTTGGGCCAGATCCCATTCCTCATGGTGAGCGAATTATCGAGCAGTGAGGCCGTGGGCGTGGCGCAATCGTTCGGCACCTCGTTGAACTGGATGACGAATATATGCGTGGCCTTCATGTTTCCTATTTTGCAGGAATTGTTTCATGGCTGGGTTTTTTTCGTTTTTTTCGTGCTTGGGGTGTTTTACTTTGGTGCCATCTCATGGTATGTTCCTGAGACAAGAGGCAAGGCAGAGTATCACGAAATATGGCATGATTTTGTTTCTTGAGTCAGTTTTTTATGTATAAAATAATGCAATTTGTAATTTTTTAATTTGAATTCTAGCGTTTTCACGGGGCATGTGAGAAATACTGATGGTTCAGGTACGCCGAAACCAGTGTTTGATCTGGAGTTATGAACACTGTGAAGAAGCTGATACATTACTACAATTACATATACAAATTTCTTTCTAGTACTTGCAAAGTCAAAATCTGCACTAAATTGTTCTTAAATATTTCAGAAAATACAAAAATTAGGCTAGTTTGTGTAGCTATAGCTTATAGGTATTCAGTATGGGCGAGTCACGTGCGCACATTTTGCAACTTGCAACACCACAGGCTAAACTTACAATCGTTCGTGTTTGGTTTAGGATGTATATTATTCTCTAGTAACATATATAATAAGCATCTACCATGTGCTGAAAGCCTTTTTTAAATCGAAAATCTGGGGTTGAGAGCGTCTAAGCAATGACACAAGAAGAGTACCAGCCAGTCTTGGTGGTGGCGGTCAACCAGTTGTCCTTGTTTGGGGCAGAGTTGTTTTTGTTCGAGGTTTGAGGAGCGGCCATTGTTGATAGAGTTGAGTGGATTGTTGATGATGAATAAAACTGAACATATTGAGGCGAAAGCAGAGGCTTTATACTATTTTCAATAGACCACATGAAAACAGTCCAAATAAGGCGTTATCATCTCTACGCGCGGAAGGTCAGGACCACTTTCCTCTTTGAGCCACGACAATGGGCCCGATGGGTCCCGATGCATGTCGAAGCCCGGTTTCAAATGCAAGCAATAAAACGAAGAGAGATGAATTTGCCGTAATAGGCAAAAATTTCTCGATTTGAAACAACCACAAAATACGATACTCATGGTAATCTCATGATGACATGGCTTGATCAATACTGGGCAACCCTAGCCCCGGTTTCAAATGATGCACGATTATATAATTTATCCGGTACTTTAACTGACTCAATAATAATCATGTATGCGTTTAAAGATAAAGATCAAAATGGGAGCTTCAACTCAATATTGTGATAATGGAAACGATTCCGTTTTGGCCACAAGACACAAGTCAGAATAGGCATGTGAGGAAAGGAAACATTGCCAAGAGACTGACCAATTGGTGGTCGTCAATATTCTGGAGAGAGCAGTATGCGTTAATTATCTCAAGCTCGATATACCATTTTTCTCTGAATCATTTCTTTACCGCTGAAACGAGCATCACCATGTTCCATGAGATTGGAGTGACAGCATGATATCTCAATAATGAGCCGTCGTTCGAATTTTGCACCATTGATTTTGATTCTTTCAAGCTTGTCCAATCAGATTCAATCAAATGATTCATTCATGAATCTGTACCTTACTGACCTCTCTCGAACTCCTTCAGTGCACCCTACGACGTTCAGAAATGAAATACGTACTGGCATCTTTTAGTGCTTGAGATTGAAATTTTCGGCGAATTCCATTATATGATTGCAAACAATTGTCAATGATCTTTTCTTATCACACAATATGCTTTTAGATCCGTAGTGCCATCAAAACGATCTATTCATGCTTAAAAGCCTTCAGTGTGCTAAGTTGTAAGTTAGCGGCGCTTATTAAGTGATTTTACAAATGAACCACGGCTGAATTAAGTGAAAAAAAAAAACTTTTCTTCCTTCCTTGCATACTTCATTATTTGAAAAAACCCAAGTAAACATAGACAAAAACTGTGACGACAAAGGTCTCAGCCCGGACGAGATACCAGTCGCTGAGATAATCTCATTCTCGGAGTGGTCATTCTCATTGTTCAAACAGGAAGTCTGCGCCTTCAGTTAATTTCAAGTTGTGTGACTTATATCAGCCCTTTCCAGCCAATCACACTTTAGCAAAGGCGAATCCAAAACATTTAGGAAACGTTAATTATCACGTCACAAACTCGAGCCAAATCAAAAAACTCATGCCTAGAAGACATGAGAGACTTTTACAAATACCTCATACACATCTTCATCTTCTTCACTCTCCCATTTTTTACATTCTCCCTCTCGATTCCTGTTGGAGAGGAAAGTATATTGCCAGGCCAGAGCCCAGGACGCCAGGGACTACCCAAACTCTTCACATGCCCAGATAAACAAGGTGAGGCGATTACCGGAGCCGAAGATCGGCTCGCTATCACTTTTCGATACATGACGTCTTTTGTAAAACTGCGCACTTTTGATAGCGAGGCCTTCGCAAAAGTTGTACCAATGATCGACCGTGACATCCAAGATGTTGCTGAATGTGTGCAGAAAAAAGCCCCAGACGACACTTTACTTTTGAGCCAGCTCGAATTTGTCAAGTCGACACGTCGAGATTATATGCATGCAGTGGAGTATTTACGGTATTTCGCTTCAAACAAGACCTCTCAACAGTTGGCACGTTCGGTTGTCAAACTCAATGTGTTTTTGATAACTTTGCAAGACTCCTTCGGTGCCCCCAAGAAAACCATCATTGATTATGATGATTTGATTTCAAGCAATATCGCTGTTTTGGAGTTATGGGGCTATCTATTCCAGCAATTGACGGATTTGCCGCCTGGAATGGATGTTTTCTTTGGGTCTCAGTATACGAGTGCACGCCAGAAACTTACGTAGTTGGAAAATCACGGGAAGGACCATCGATCGTGGAATGCTGCTGCGATTGCAAAAGCAGCAGACAGGGTGCATTTCGACTACAAGTTTATTGTTGAAAATCCACTAAAAATTCCAGGCTGATTTGGTTCCATTCAATAACAGCTCACTGCTTATGACTTGGATGCATGATTTTGGGGGTAGCACTTGGGTGAGAGAAAAGGGTGGAATGCTGGTTTAAAAAAAAAAAGTCCCCTGGTGATTTTCTTGTGAATCATATCTGAGTTTATCGAAGGGTTGGTGGGAGTATATGATTTCAGCGAACTTCATGCGTTCTGTTTTACAATCTAGCCGGAGGATCGCTTCGGCTGTTGTTTGGGTCTCGTGTATATGGTAGTCAAGCAGGTTATTTACACCGAGAATGCAGCAATAACTTTTGAATTCGTTCACAATCCATTATTGTCCACTTCGCGTGACAGCCTGAAATTTAAATATCACTTTGGGCTCTTCTATACCAGTTATTGCTGCAGTACATTACTGACATGGAGGTCACCTGTCATGTATAACTCATCGGGTTGTCTGATTATCGATTAGGAAATGAGATCTTACGCATTTTTAGTGAATAATAAAGGTTTGTGCGACTATCCTAAGTTCTGAAAGTGATATGTTTGTTATACGCCTTAGGTCAATTTACGAATCCCGGCTTTTTAACAAGGCGCAATTATCGCGGCCTCACGCACGTCCACTTGAAACTATATAAGTGAGACTAGGCTGTTTTTATACAGCTATGAAAATTTTTAAAAGTACATCGGCTTCTGATTCTGGACGGACATAACTTTTTCATATTGTTTTGACTGTTTTTTCCGCTTCAGACATATACAGATGGCTCTCGGCATGTTTTCTGACACGAGCAGTCGAATCCTTGCGAGCTTAAAGAATTATGTGTTGATTTTAACTCCACAAAATTGACCGGAAAGCAGGTCCTGTCAAGAATTTACTCGTCACGATCTCGAGTTGCCTTATGGCAATCACAAAAGTTTCCCATGTACTTCCCCACCTTGTGTGGCGGACCTAGGCATGATTCCCCCACGAAACACAGCGTACCTGCACAATCGTTAATGCAATATGCACGCGCAGGCCCCCACCGTTGCTGTGTTCCATGCATCCACTCAACTCCTATGCTAAGACACCCGTACCTCCCTTTCACGTCTATATAAGCCTGAGATCATTTTCCTCTTGATGGAATATAATAAAAAGTCAACAACCATAAATAAAAGCGCACCAAGCTCACTGAAAACATTTCTACATCTTTAACTTTTTCCAAACTTTGCCTTCTTCTCAAATCCTCTAATTTGACCAAATTACCTATCTAATATGGTTAACTACACGACTTGGCTTGGCGAATTGGGCGACGATACCCAGATCGGGTCGCTTTCCATCCCTGGAACCCACAATTCTGCCGCCTGTCATACGGCTTTGCCCTCTGTGCAGTGCCAGGGTTGCTCTGTCACGGAGCAGTTGAAACACGGTGTCCGATTTCTCGATGTGAGGGTCGGCAAGCATCCATTGAAAACAGGCTCCGATGCAAATGAATTGACTGTGGTGCACGGAAAGTTTCCTGTACGGATTCCGATTCCGAAAAAGCTTGCTTCGACATTGCAAGAAGTGTACGACTTTTTAAACGAAAACCGGTCTGAGTTTGTCATTGTACTGATCAAACAGGAGGGGACTGGAGAATGGGATAATGCGCAGGACGAGTTTGCCAATTTGGTGTGGGAGAAATACATCGAGTCAAACAAGGACAAATGGTATTTGGGCACGGGGTTGCCCCGTTTGGGCGATGCTCGTGGAAAGGCAATCTTGTTCCGTAGATTTGGGGTCCAAAATGACGAAAGAAGGGCCCAGTTTGGATTTGAAGCTGCTTCCTGGAAATACAATACGATCGAGGATGACCGCGGCGCGTTTGTCGTGCAAGACTTTTGCGAGATTCAAAGCAAAGATGATATTCCGAAAAAAGTGGATTACGTGAAGAATTTGGCGCAAAAGGCGGCAGAGCATAATGCCACGAATACAGATAACAAGTTGTTTGTGAACTTCACGTCTGGGTCGAATTTCTTTGACCATGCATGCTGGCCCAAGCAGGTGGCTCAGGCTATGGCGGGCCTTAACTTGCAGGAAAGTTTCGACAAGGGCAGCGGGATCATTGTGTTGGACTACGTTGACGAAAACGACTGGATGCTTGTGAGACAGTTGATTGAGAAAAACTTTTGAAAATTTTAAAGTAGGATACAGATTTGCGTTGCATTATATAGCAATTTGATGAAATCTATTGGATTATTTGCCCAGACTGTTTTGAGCTGGATGGGGATCCACTGAATATTGATAGCAATCCGTTTGCTATGAGGTTTGGGGAACTACGAATGTCTTGCAATGCATTGAGTCACTAATGTACTCAAATCTGGCCAAACCGTGGGCAAAAGAACGTTTTGTCCGTTCATTTGTAAGAGCCTTGTGTACATGACTAGATTTAGTCAGGTGGATTGCAAAAGAGCCCCAGTACTCGGCGAAGGGCATACTTTTCAATATGTTTGATTCCGATCTATACGTCTTTTTAAAACTACCGATCTTTTTACTTTTTTTTGTTTGTCTTGCTTGATACATCTTCTGATCGAGGAATGGGAGCCAGAATTACTTACCTAGCCCTCCATGGAACTATAAATGAATCTGTATAAATTTCTGGCCAGCTTCAGTACCATGTTTTACTTTATTTTCAGCAGTTTGGAAAGAAAAGATATAAAAAAGAAAAAGAAAAAAAGAGTTTCAAGAGATCACCCCAAATCAAATTAAACATATTACTTTAAATCTGGCAATAAATGAGAACCCCTACAAATTGATACCTCTTGCAAAAAACAGATTTTGACCTGAAACAAACAATTTTCTCAGTTCTAATACAAAAATTTGTAACAGATTCAAAAGCTTGCCTTTTTCTTGTGAATTTGTACCCATCTGGTCTTTATACCGACTTAATTGACTATTTCCGTTTTTCGCAGCCTATCGAAAGGCCTCTCAGCTCCTCCACCCCGCGATCGATCTCGGCACCGCGCTCCACCCATAATATACCATAGTCAAGAAATCAGTTTTCATTCATTGCTTTATTCTGCCACAAAATCGTGATTTTTGAAATAATAAAATATGAATGGCTTTCTTCTACGAAGGAGAATTGCAGGGCCATGTTTTCAAAGACACAAAAGCGTGATTTTCCATCAATTCGGGCAACATATACGGTCTTATTCGGGTCTGAGCCAGGCGTTTCCGCAACCGCCGATATCGGCAACCAGGCAGCCTTCAGACACCGATAAAAGCAAGAACGAGGCTGCAGATACGAAAAGTGGCCAAAATCTGACTACACCAGCATCCTCGGAGTATGATGATGATAAGTTGAGGCAGATCATCGAGACCTCAAACATGTCGGCGGCTAGACGGGTGGAACGGGAGCGACAAGCACAACTAGAGACACAATTACGGGAAAAAAAGATTGATTTGGAGAATCAGAAGCATCTGCAACAAGAAATTAGCAAAAATCAGGGCTCAAACACTCCTCAGCACGAATTCAGAGCGAATTTGGTTGAGAGCAATGAAGAAAATGACGTTTCTTCCACCATAGACAGGTCCAATGTCCAGAATCTGGCCGAAAGCAGTCCGAAGAAAGACGCCGACTCACCAGAAACCATATACCTGGCGAAAAACGACCATTGTCTGCCGAGTCTGACACATAAAAGCAAGCCATTTGACATAAAGACAGTTCAAAAAGAGATTTCCGACAAATTTCAGCAGTACCGGGCGCATTTACAAAAATGGACACACGCCAAATGGGCCGCAGCACAGGAAACGCTCAAAGTTGTGGCGCTGCTGTTGAATGAGGCCACCGGGTATTCTCATATTGAGAAACAAAAGCTTTTGGTTGAAAAAGCCGAGCTGGAGATTGAGCAGGCACGGGAGGCGGTGAGGGCGGCTAAGGCGAAGTACGAAAAAGCGATTCAGAACCGGTCTGATCTGCAAAAGGAAATCAATGAGCTCTTGACACGGAAGCATACGTGGCTGCCTGCAGACGTGGAGCGATTCACCGAATTGTACAAAAACGACCACCGCAACCAGAACGAAGAGGTCATGTGCAAAAAAGCGCTCGACGACGCCGAAAACTTCGTGGAGTCCGTGCAAATCAAACTCACAGCACTGATCTTGACACGGTATCATGAAGAGCAATTGTGGAGCGACAAGATACGCCAGGCGCTGACGTGGGGCACATGGATGCTTATGGGCGTGAACATCATGCTCTTTGCCACGGCCACGTTCTTCGTAGAGCCTTGGAAACGCCGCAAGTTGGTATACGCGTTCCAAGAAGAAGTGCAGCAGAAACTTGACGAGTACTCGCTGGAACTTCACGAGCTCTCACTGAAAATTGCGCCACTAATGATAGGTTCAAGTGAACGCGAAACAAGAAAGGAACCTTCGCAGCCGCCAAGAGAAACTGGTGGCTTTCACGTGTCTGTTTTCGGTATCGACTCGTGGTCCGCATTGCGCAAATGGGCGCTGAGTCTTGTGGCTGCAGTTCAAAAGCCCGAAAATGTGATTTTCCTGATGAACAAACCAGATCTTGCCGTGTTTTCGGGAGTAATGATAGCGTTAGGCTGGCTCTTTGGCTCGCTCATAAATCTCGCCTTATTCAGAAGGTAGTGGATGGCCAGCCGTTAACGTGATGCATGAAAACACGCTCTACACCCGGGACATCGATAGAGTTGTCTCAAGAGAGAATCAACGGGCATGTACAAAAGATGTTGGGCTAATATGCAACATTCGGCAAGACAAAGCCCATATTTCACATACGGCGACCTTGAACACTTCTACGATTATAGGGCTTAATGCCCACATCCAAACAAGTGACCCAACAGCAGATCCAAAGCGGAGAACTATTAGTTTGCGTAATCAGAATGTGGACAGGGTTATAAGTGGCTTCAGAAGTGGGACGCAAGATGTCTCTACGTTGTCAAGCCAAATTGCGGCATCGGCACAAAACATGTTGAGTCAGCAGTTTCAAAAGTCGTCCTACGCCCACTTGGCCTGAAAACGTTGGGCTCAGCATGTATATAGCACATACAAATGGGGGCCCTCACTGGTAGAAAGCCACGCGCCTTTGCTGAATATGGGAAAAAGCTTTCAAAAAAGGTTTTTTCACTAAATTCATGCATTTCAGTTCTCCTACCACAGGAACTCTAGCGATCAAAGAGCTGCGTGTAAAACCCAAGTCGAGTGGAGTGCTTGATAACAATGACGCCAATTTTAGGCTTCATCTTCTTTCAAGAGACGTCATATAGAAGCGGCGTATTGTGTAATGCCAAAATGTACCATCATCCAGTACCAGTGCAATTCCCGGCACGGCTATGCAAATACTACACCGATGTTCCTTCTTACCTTTTCTTATACTTTAACTACCTGGGTTACTGAGTGACTATACCATGGCCTGTGTGCAGGACAAACTACTTGAGCGACACCAACTTGATGTCGAACGTCAACTCGGAGTTGGCGGGGATGCCGGGCAAGGCCTGCGAGCCATAGCCCATCTTGGCAGGGATGACGACGCGTCTCTCGCCGCCCACGGCCATGCCGGCGACACCCAAGTCGAAGCCCTTGATACACTCTCCCTTGCCCAAGTTGAACACGAATGGCTTACCTGAAGTGTTCTTGTCAAACACCTTACCGTTCTTCAATTTGCCAATGTAACGAATGCCAACCTTGTTGCCCAGCTTGGCCAACGCGCCGGAGCCGGTCTTTCTGTCCTCGGTCACGACACCGCCCAAGAGCGTGCTGACCTTGAACTTCTTCTCGGCCTTCTCGGATTTTTCGGATTTTTCGGATTTTTCGGACTTTTCGGACTTCTCGGCCTTTTCAGCCTTCTTGTCCTTCTTCAGTGGCGTAGGACCTTGCTCCAACTCCTTCGTGAACTGCACCTTTTTCTTGTCCTCCTTAGCCTTCTTGGCCTTCTTGGGCTCTTCTTCAGCAGCACGTTTCTTGCCACGCAGAGCATCCTGCTCCACCAACTCCTCGATTTTGCGCTCGACGTCCGACTCGTCCTCCAAATCTTCAATACGCATCAACTCGTCCTCGTCGGGAGTCAAGTTGTCGCCATCGGCATCCTCTGCTCCTGCATCTTGGTAGTAGTCGTCATCCAACTCGTCCGAGTCGTAGTCCTCGTCTTCCTCTGAGTCGGAGTCGTTGGCAGGGTGCAGGATGTAGTTACCGATCAAGTGAACTGGGTACAGGCCGGTCACGACAAAGTGCACCTCCTCCTCGGGGGTGATGGTGAAATCAAGCGTCTGCTGGAACTGCACCTTGGGCGAGAGCGTGCAGAGCACAAACTCCTCGATATCGGCGTCATCCTCGACGTCGCTGTCGTCGCCAGACAGCTCCTCCTCGTCCTCCTCGGCCTCCTTCGCGACTTTCTGGGCCGATTTCAGTGGTTTCTTGCCCTTTTTCTCGCTTTTTTCGGCAGCAGCCTCGGCCTCGTTGTCCGAGTCCAATTCGTCGCTCTCCTCGGCGTCCAGGTCGCTGTAGTCGTCGATAAACTCTCTACGGCTCTTCAAAATCCGCACAGTCGAAGGCTCGGCCTTCTCGTCAACGGCCTCCAAATCCACCGCAGCCAACGTGATTCTGACAGCGACAGGGTACTCCGGCTGCACCGCGGGGGCGGGCGTGAATGGCTGGAGCGCCAAGTTGTATGTGCTAAGGGGGATCATAGCGGGCATTTTGAACTAATTCGATGCTTATTAGTACTTAATGTGTGCCTGAGTTGGGTACTGGCAAATGGCTGGTTATATACTATAGGAAAATTTTGGCCATCGCCCGGTGCGCACTGCGGAGATGAGCTGGTGTGCACTCTTGCGTCGCGCAGGAGGTACGGATGTACTCGTGGTGTTTCGGCTTGCGGCTTTTGGGCTCTGGTCATTTCTCACTTTTTTTCTTGCCTAAAGACAATAGGATTAAGTTGGCTTCAAAGAGCTAATGATGAAGTCCCAGCACGATTGGTAGATTTTTGGAGGATATTGCTATGATGCAAAATATTTTCAGACCCTAGAGATGTACGGGTGTTTGCTTGGGGGACTAATCGGTCACCTATGTGTGCAGACTGCGGCAGCTTGGGTGACTAAATAGCTTTATAGGCCTAAAAAATTACCAAAGCCTGGAATTTACTCATAAAACGAGTCAAGAGAACAAGATTTTTCGCCTTACCTATCTTTCGATCGCGTTAGTTTTCATGAGCGTCGCATGCCTGCATATCACGAGATGCCGAGTCCTCTAATCCATCAAATCTGCACTATTGTGAAGCCGTGATGTCGTAACAATTAGGTCGTCTTAAATACTTTTCAGTGTGAGTGACTATTTGAGAGTTTTTGCAGCTGTTCTTCAGCTCATTGGGCCTTTTTGGTCTACATGCAGTGAATTTATATCACGCTACTCTATGTTAGGGTTCCGCCACCATCATCATTGCGCCTTAGCATCTTTGAGAATATGACATTTGTGTTCATATGCGTCAAATTAATTTTCTCAAAGAAGATAAAAATGCCTGAAATACTGAAGGGTGGAGTATTTTGTTCATGAAAACATCGATGTCATTGTTTTTTCTGTTATGTATGCTCTCCACTAAATATGCCGCATACATCAGGCCGAAAGCTCTATATATGACGCAGTCGCTGACATTATTCCAGCTCAAAACGAGAAAAAGAGTATCTAATTTGCCTGATTTGATTTAGGTATCAATACGGCATACAGTTCAAAAACGTCGATGCACACTTTACTTAAGGCGAAGAAAGAATAAAGTATCCAGTAAATGACATCACATGATCAGTTGCACGTGACTTTGGCCACTCACGAAAGTTCTGGAATGTACCATAGCAGGCACAATCTGGATCTGTCCTGGTCATAATGTCTCTAGCTATGCCGAAAACGAAAAACACATAAACAGAGAAACATGCTTAGCTGAGGCTGAAGCGGGACATAAAACTCTAATTTTGTCACTTGATTGGTGAGCTCGCCGTCATAATCTACGATCTAGCCGTGCGTGACTTGATTGTGATTCACTCCCCTACAAAAATCACGCTTTTGTTTCGTGAGTGTATTAAGTATACATAGAAAGGTTTACACAGGTCAAGTCAAAATGGGAAGGGTAGCAATTATATTCGTCTCTCCATTTAGAACTTCAACAAGTGTGGCTTGTCACCGTTCTTCAAAGAGAACGAGGTGGACAAGTACTGCTTCAACAATGGGGTCTTCTTGATCTCGGCAATCAAGGCGGCGTCGACAGTCTTCTGGTCGGCGATTCTCTCAGCCTTGATCTCGTTCTGGGGAAGCTCCTCGTTGAAGAAAGCGGCCTCGGACTTCTTGGTCTTGGTGGCCTTCTCTCTGGCGAAGTAGGCGGCGTTGTACTTGGACACGTCGACAGACTCGACGTTGACCTTGGTGGAGGTGGCAATGACGTAACGAGCGTTAACTCTTCTCAATGGGACACCGTTGACCTTGAATGGGCCAGACACCAACAAGGTGTTGTCCTCCAAGTGCTTCAAGTACACGACTCTCTTGCCTCTGAATCTACCGGCCAACAAGATCAACACGGTACCGGGCACGATCGACGCACGCAACTTGTGTGGGCGAGCAGTCTTTCTAGCCTGCTTTGGGACGAAAGAGTCTGGGGATGGGTACCACTTTGGTTGCTATATGTTAGTATATGATCAGGGTGTTTACATATGCTGATGAAACTGGAGCTGCAGTGTGCTGTAATGTTGGGACTTGATGCATCAGGGTGCGTTGAAAAAGCAATACGGGGTCATTGACTCATAATGACGGCTCTTTTGTGAAATTAGCCGCCGGCATTTCCATTCGATACAAGAGCCGGAAATCCCTCAAATGTGACCATCATTGCTTTGCATCCATAATAGGCGTATTTCAAGTCTCACATAAGCGTGTTGCTTGTCATAGTCCGTTTCATATAACGTTTTCTCATATTCGATATGTCTGCAAAAACATCCCACTCAGCATTTATCATTCGTTCACATTCATATGGCGGCATGCGTGCTTTCAGATTCATCAGACAAAATGACACGTAAAGGTCGGGGTCAACATACAATCTGGCTCATTTTTGTCTAGTTCTGGGTGATAGAATAAAACAGCTATGGAATCTTTTTCAAGGCCATGCGTAAAATTCTCACGGATTTTTTTTTTTCTCGAGCTGGGGAGTGCACGCGCCGGTGCTCGGGAGGTGAGGGTTTCCTGCAGTCGCAGAAGCGCACCTGGAGTCCTACTGCGTAGAGGAAAGCAGTCACGCGCATCACGTGCGAGAGTCGTGACAGCTTTTAGCTGCAAATGGTTGCAGCCTTTAGGTGGAATCGCGCCGCATAGTGGACGGCTTACATAACAAGGTGGGGAAAACTAGGTGGTAAAAGAAGAGCTAAGAGTTGAGGTTCTTTTCATCTGAATTATTTGAAGATCATCATAGGCGTGATCTGCTGAAATCGCATTCTTTTTCTGAGATCTCGTCGATTGTGTGATGAGTCATGTCATGGCATACCGCAAGCAAAGACGTCACGTGCGAAGCTATCAATTAGCTTTCGGGGTCAATTCATAATATTGGGTGACAGCCCCATGAATGCTCGACAAGAAAGACGGAACATACTGTAGTTGCGAGAATGCTCGTGACTCCGACAAAAAGGAACGATTTCTTGTGATTATTTTCTCTCTCAAAGATACTCATACTGATCGACAGCGTCTGCGCAGGTAATTATTGACCAGCGCCTTCGCTGAGATACCGAGGAGGCCAAGTGGTGACGAGTATAAACTTAGCTCAATTTTCAAAAGTTGTAAGATTAGTCTAAAAACCAATTTGGCGACGATTTAATAGGCAAAGTCGAGGCTTGCTAATTATGACACGTATCTGTCACAAGAGCACACCGGCGATCATTAGCTGGAATTTATCACATTACCTGAATATACAGCTTGAATTGAGACTAACTAGATTGAGTCGATGAACTCATCCAGAATACGACATGGCTGGAATACTCGAAAAATTAAGCTAGGATAAAATGATCGATTGCATGAAGAGTAAATATTTATGCGTTTTGCAGTGAAGAGGTCGTTTAAAGTATCATGCTCATTATATCGAGAGAAGAAAAGAACTCAATCAACATTGAATAAAACGAACAATAACTGGTTGCGAATATGATTCGTTTCGTAGCCAACCACGAAATACCCGCTGTATGCGTCAGAAAACGAGGTCAGCTAGCTGAAGTCCAAATGATGAACACGATCAACTTTAGCATACACCACAGACTCAAAACCACACAGATCGTCTTCTACCCCCTACAAATCCATCTCCTGACAGTGTTGAGTAGGCTCTTAAAGCTACTTATATAAACGTTAACGTTTCTGGACGCTTAAATACGGATGGGACTCACAATTGGGTCTGCACATAGCGCAAATTAACCTTTAACTCGCCGGCGCCAACCTGGAGCGGCAACACGGCGTCTGTATCGACAAACTCCAGCAAACGGAGTTCGGCGCTGCCCACAACGCGGTTTTTCCCGAAATGATGGTGTTCGCGTACGGTGAAGCACAAGAGCGCATCAGGCGGAGCCCGGAACACAAACGTCTCGTTCCAGCCATGGCCGCCATCAATAGGTTTCGTCGCGCGCGTCTTGTGCACGGCTTTGGTCTTGGCTGCGGTGACAATCGTGGTCTTGATCTCCAACAGCGTAGAGGGGAAACCTGTGCCCGCGAGAATGTTTATGCGGCCGGGGATTCCGCCCAAACCCAGGCTCAGCGTGCTGCGGCTAATGTCGGTGCTGCCGCTGATGCCACTAGCGCCGCTCACGCCACGACGATGGCCCTGGAACTCATTTGGTTTCTGTGGTGGCGGTAACAATTCGGGCGCCATATTCGGCACTGCTCTGTCGATCGATGGCGGACGGTTATCCTTGATTTGCTCCTCTGGAGGAGGCGCGCCCTGGCGCTTATCTTCCTTTTCGTCGCCGTCCTTATCCTTGTCATCATCCTTACCGCTTCCGGCGTCGGAATCACTAACTGAGTCGGCATTGTCGACGTTGTTGTTGCTGTTGGCGGCGCCGGAGGTACGGGTGTTGCCTGTCCGAAGCGAATTCTCGTCAATTGACTGCTTTGGAGTACCCTGTGCCAGGCCCCCCTCTTTCCGTTTCCGGCCAAAGCCCTTCAAGAACTGGCCGCCCTTGGTCACGCCACCCGAGACCAAGCCCACACCGCTTCCCACGGCATTTGTCGCCAAGCCTGCACCGCCACCAACAATCTTCAACGGCGCGCCGGCAATGTCGTGCAAATCAATAGGCAAACCACCTTTAGCCGCCAACGACGGCCGCACGTACTCGGGCCGGAACGTGGCGCGCAAGCTCAACATACCCTGCGTGTCCAACGCCAATTTGAACGGCGTGGAGTTATTCGGCACGATCGTAGAGAGATCAGCGCGCGCACGACCGAGCAATTTATCGTCGTGGGTCAAATCCCAATCGTAAACCTCGAGCAAAAGCACCTGGCGCGAGCGCGAGAGCATGGGGAACTCGATAGCGTCGTTCCAGAGCGGATCGAGCGTGCGGCGCTTCTTGTCTGTTCTGTGAATCTCGACTCCGTCCAATTTCACAACCACCAACGGATCCAGCTTGCCGTTGCTGTCTGCAGGAGGCAAGTTTTCGCCCGCCAAAATGTCCAACTTGACGCGGCCGACATCCAACACGGTGTCCAAGGGCGCCAATTTCGCCGCAGACGGAATGAACTCGAGTTGCACCACCAACGTGTTTTTCTCGTTGATTTTGATGCTGAGCGGCTTATGGTATGCGCGCTCGAGGAGGTCCAACGTGCTAAAGGACTTCTCTGCAACAACGTGCTTCGAGTCTTCCACCTCGCGTTTTTTCGCGATCCGGAAGATCACGTTCGAATTGGGCAAGTCACGTATGAAAGCTTCGGCGTCAGTTTTCAGCGCCAACGTCCGCGTTTCCGCTTTGGGAGTCACGTTTGAGGGAAACGCATGGTCATCAAATAAGGTGTGCACATAGAGGTCGGGCTTGCTGAATTGGGCCTTGAGGATCAGCACGATGGCTAAACCTGAACGATATTTGATGGCTTTTTCGAGCGGAATCTCGATTTTGGCCGGCTCGGGGAGCTCGTCGTCCTGCATCTCAACCCACTCGTATTCTCCTGGGTGCTGCTTCATCAACTCCCGGTTCTTGGCATCTTGCTTCTCTTCCTCCGCAGCCTTCTCGTGCTTCAACCGCTTGAGCTCGTCAAGGTTCTCCGCCTGTGCGCGTGTGTACACGGGGAGCGTCGGCACAAACAGCACGGAGTACGTCATGGTGCCGTGGCTCAGGCCGTTGTATAGCACTGGCTGCAGGATAACTTCCTCAGCACCGTCGTAGCCCAAGTAATACCCCTCCACGTTCTTCTTGAGAAAGTCCTTGATCGAGACTGCACACAGGCCCAACGCCCGGTCCTTGCCCTCGGCCTCGGCATCCATGATTTCCAACAAGATATGCTGATGCTCGTTGGCAACGGGAAGGAAAAACACCTGGTTGAAGTAAGGGTCTGAAGTGTTGGCAATAATAGGCGTCTTCGCCTTGAGCTTGCCGCTCTGCACGACCCGCACGTAAGGGTCCACGTCTCCCACAGACTCGAGGTTGATGAGGCCCTTGCATTCGCGCAAATGCACTCTCAAGCCGCCAATTGGCGCGTCCGTATAGAGCTCTGTTTCCTCATTCTGCAACGCGATCGCCTTCCACTTGGCGCCAATGCGGAAATGCGCAGGGTTGCCGCCGGGCAGCACGGGTGGCGCCGTGATCCACTGCTGGCCACGCGAGGACTCGAAAACCAAGTCTTGGAGGTTAGTGTCCAAGCGGCCAACAATCGCATCCTCGGCCGAATCCTTCACAATCACCTGCACCAGCGTCTGCAGCTGTTGCGTGACCAAGGCCTCGAACGTGACCCCGAAATCGGGCTCGTTTGTGTTGCGTAAACGCCTCAGGGTCTTGATCAATTCGTGATTGACGTAGACTTCCGCGTACGGGTTCAACATGCCAATCACCGAGCTGGAGAGGTCCAAGTCTTGCGCGCCAAACACCGAGAGTTTCATGATACCGGTTTCCAGGTCAATGTTTTCCTCCTTGGTGCCATCATCCAAAACCTGCGGAGGCAATGCGCCATGCCAGCGCAAATCAAACTCGAGCTTGCCCACAACTTTACCGGACTCGAGAATGTTCTTCGTCACGTTTTCCTGCACCTCTTCCTGGAGCAACTCCGCCAAGGAGAAATCAACAATACCCAACGGCTGGTCCTCCATCTTATCGGGCAACAAGTGGAACACGTTAAAAGCCAAATGGTTGCCTTCCAAAGCATTCACAAGCAAGTACTTTGTCTCCAAATACACCGGGCTGGTGGTGTTCTTCTTGACCGCCGTGCGCTCGGCAATCTCGCCGTTGTTCAGCACCGTCAACTCCACATACGGGTTGAATACGTTATCCTTGATTTCCGAAGCACTCTTCAAATCCACAATCCGCTTGACCTTCACCGCCAACACGCCGATCGAGTCGTTCAGCTGCTGCGCCATGATCTCCTCCACATCGATATCGAGCGAGTTCGGCGCGTAGAGCATTGGGCGCAAGTTCAGATGGATAAGCCCATTCACAAACGAGGCCAAGCCAGGGATAAACGACATGATATCGATGCCAAACGTGTCACCGCCCACGGGCTTCAATGCATAGTCAATCACCGGTGGCTCGAGGAACTGCACAGAAACCAACTTCACGTGCGGGAAGCTATCGGTGAGCTTCAACTTGATGTTCATGCGGCCCGTGAAGGACATGTCTTCCACCAAGATGGGCAAGCTCTTCAGGATAAACGCTTTTCCCACCGTCACGCCCAACGCCACCTTCGGGTTAATCTTCTTCTTGAGCTCATTCTTCGTCATGTCGTCGGTATCGTTGGGCGTGAACAGGAACGCCCAGTCCATTTCAATGTGGTCTTTACCCTTTCGGGTGTACGACTTGATCAGGTCCACGCGGGGCGCCTTTGAGCCGAGCGTGAATTCCTCGAGCGAAAGCGCCTCTATGCCGAACCCTGGCGCCTGGTCTTTCAACACATCGTTGGCCTGGAAAAGCACCATTTCGGAAAGTGCCGGCATATAAATCACCCAAAACTTGGCCAAAAACGAATTAAGCCACTCCATCGTCTCCAATTCGTCCTCCAACCGGTTCAGCGAGTGCACGCGCTGCATGTCGTCCCTGATGTCCCTGTTGAACCGCCGGAACTCGGCCCTGTAGACAGAACTGGCACATAAAAGCACCACAATGAGCCACAACACGCTGAATCCCCAGCGGGCAAACATGTACGCAAAGAAACACACGCCCACGGGAACCACCGTGTTCCAGAACCAGTCGCCGTAGAAATGGTCAATTACATAATCCTCAATTGCCTTGGTCACTTCTAACGCCCGTTTTTTGTCAACGTTTGGGTCCATGTCCCAGGCACCAATCGGCTTCCACGAAAATGTGGGCTTGCTATGCTTGAGCTGGGCTTTAGCCTGTTTGGCCTGCTTGCCATTGCTCTCTTTTTCCGCATTTTCCTGCTCGTTTTCGTCCACGGGCGCTTGCACATGCGGCTGTTTGGCCCTGCGCTCACGATTTTGTTGTGCAACGTCGTCCTTATTTGCCGCAGAGCCATTCGGCTCGTGGTCTTTCGGAGTGCGGTCCTGAGATGTTAGTAATCAATAGCTAAAAGAAAAAAAATTAAGGGATTGTTGTTAATTCTGGCGACTACCATCCTTAAAGAATGCACGGCGCCGGAAAAACCCCCAAGCTTGGCTGTAAAAGCTCGCTAACACTGGCTCCGCAACCACGACCCGAGACCGCCATGCAAATCGTAACATACACTAGTCATCTGAATAACAAGAAAGATTCACGCGCAGAATTGACTACAAATCAAGGAGAAAAACTGGCTTATTTG
Organism: Metschnikowia rubicola; assembly: GCA_030557065.1. Lineage (NCBI taxonomy): Eukaryota > Fungi > Ascomycota > Pichiomycetes > Serinales > Metschnikowiaceae > Metschnikowia > Metschnikowia rubicola. Next base: position 1,629 of record JAKTVE010002718.1, on the reverse strand, counting down.
ATAAGAATGCGCTGGGTTGCTGGGCCATTCTCTCGCCAGGCACTGGGGCTTAACGGGCGCCTGCATGCAGCGCGTTCGTGATCGTTGATTTGTTCAGTGCATTGAGAAGGCCCGGAGGTTGACGCGCGGCGCGTTCACATGCAGGAAAATAGGCGTGTGTACACTCCATAGTGGGCCGCGGTGGGGATACATGCGGCAAGGGGTGTGTGAAGCAACCAACTCGTGGCAACTGGAGATGAAGCCCAGCCGTATGGCCCCTCTTTGAGAATATCGTATTTTTCAATTTGTAAAAATTCACCTGAAGGAACATTGTTATAAACTTTGGGGTCGAAATATGCGTGGTTGCTCGTTAATCTAACGGCGGGTATATAGCTCACCAGAACTGGGAAAATTGTGGCCAACAGGCAAAGAGACCATCTGACTGGTAATTTCCCCAAGTACAGAAAGTTTAATTTTTTTCAAACAAATTAACACTTCTTCATTAACCGAAAAAATCAGTGGGCTTGATTGCTCTTTTTTCCAAACACACACCTTGTTATCAAGCTATAAGGATTAAGCATCGAGTAACATTTTCAAAACCTTAATTTGCCAACATCACGCACAGTTTTGAACGCGTGAAAAGGCTCTTTTAGCCAAAAGCAAACCGCTTTCTGCATACTAAACTTGACAACGTTTGTGATTATTTAGCTGAGTATGGCATGCCCCTCATGTATTGTGCTCGTAATCACGTGCGCACATTTTCCTCAACCACGGCATAAGCCTCGTTCTCGGTTCTTCACCCCTGCCAGAAGTCAAATGAAAAAAAGGGGGAAAAGTCAATTATGGTGAGATAGAAAACAGCCTCCGTAACTAACAAGTTTTGGGTTTACATGTGCGCATCTCGTCTAGAACATTTCCGCTTTGGGGTTGTGCGCAATTTAATGTCGGGGAGAGAGGTTGGGTCTCGTTGATTATACAAAATGGCATCTCCATGACTTAAGACCCTTTTGGCATTTTGGCCGGCTTCACTCAATTTATGCTTCACGAAGTCTTATTGCTCTCTCCTTTTTTTTTTTTTGTAAGATTTTTTGTTAGGCAGATATCAAGATTAGACCAATGATGAGGCTTCTCAACCTCATATTACGAAACGCTAGCCTTGACGTAAGTCAGGAACAAATTGTTATGTTGTTGTATTGCGATCTGGACCTTCACCAGGTTGCTTTTGTGGCACCAGATTGGTTTTGTGACGCCATCCCGCGATTTACAAAACGAATATTCCTTGGATGACCAACTTGCTTTTGTGACACCAGATTGGTTTTGTGCCGCCAACCCGCGGTTCACAAAACCGATTTCCCATGGATGACCAACTTGCTTTTGTGACACCAGATTGGTTTTGCGACGCCAACTTGCGGTTTACAAACGGATATTTCTTGAATGACCAACCTGCTTTTGTGCCGCCACATTGGTTTTGTGACGCCAACCCGCGGTTTACAAAACCGATATTCCTTGAATGACCAACCTGCTTTTGTGCCGCCACATTGGTTTTGTGACGCCAACTTGCGGTTTACAAACGGATATTTCTTGAATGACCAACCTGCTTTTGTGCCGCCACATTGGTTTTGTGACGCCAACCCGCGGTTTACAAAACCG
>JAKTVE010002717.1:0-16413 GCA_030557065.1 Metschnikowia rubicola | reverse complement strand
CTTGAGCCGATAAGTGAGGACCCAAGTATGGCCCAATCATCTGGCATGGAAGAGTTTTTGGCTTCCGTCTTCACGCCATTCACGGTTCCGTTAATAAAATCTCAGAACAGAGTGTCAGATGCGTTCGGCACACAGACAGCTCTTTACAAAGGTAAACAGCTTCCAACGTGATTGGGCTTGGATTAGTGAAAGCTTAATACACGGCGTATCATTTGGGCAAAATACACTCTATTCTAAGACTTGTGTGCTGAAGAAACTTCACACCGCGCTCACACGGTCACGTGATCGTCCCCGATATCTAAAGACCAACAGGTTCACGCGTTTTCAAGGCACGCATGGGGTGGTTTCACGCGTAGGAAAGAATTTTGGGCACGCTTATCAGGGCCTGTTTAAAAATTAACCTTTGAGATACCCTTAAAATCGGTTATCTTTCCATATAGAGATTCTACTGCATACAAACTCTACGCTCTCTACTCTACGCTACTCCGTAGCTACGCTAAGACCCAGCGTATGCGTTGCGTAGAGTAGAGAGCGTAGCTACTCAGTAGCGTAGCGTATTGCGTTCCCTACGGGGCTACGCACTTTTTGCTCTTCTCTGCTGGGATCTACGAATTCTTAGCAGCGCTGTTGCGACAATGCCCGAGGAATAAAGATTCTTTTCAGCGCCTCATGACAACCCATTTAATCCTACAAGAATGTCTTTTTTTTTTCGAAAAGTCAAAAAAGCAATAACGTGTCTCAGTTTCGCCTATCAAGATAGAAAGAGATGCGCCCAAACTATCGAACGCGAGCGGGGCTATCGGTATCTTTCGGAACGCGAGGCAAAATCCACATGTGGGCAGATTTTATTTGCTATACGACGAGATGCGTGTCACGTGACATTACTACGACAAATCACACCACCACGAATTTATCGAAAAGTAATGCCCCTTTCATAGCGAATTCAAAAAATGAGTGGTTTGCCAAACTATTCAAAAGTTCATGAAATGTTTTTCTTGCATAAAACCAAACGCTTGCCCAATTGCAACCGTAGTGATTGGCGAGTATCCAAGCATTTTAGGCTATATTCCTGCATCTACGCGCGAAAACAAGCACAGTCGTACGCGCAGCTAGTAGGGCATCGTATAAATATTCCGCAGTCTCCGGTACGATAAGCGTGGGCATCGTGAAAAACAAACATTCACTTGAAAAGGGCAGGGGCCAAATAATTTACTCCGGTTTCTTGCTGACTATCTTTTGAAAATGGATGTAAACGCAACGGCGCCATTTTTCGACAACGTGGCGGCTCCACAGCCATTTTATGACTCGCTAATTACTAAGGCCATAAGTGCCTGGGCCAGTCTCTCATGGTGGCAGATTCTGCTCACATTTATTGTGGGTGTGTTAACCTATGACCAGGTGAGGTACCAATTAAATAAAGGTACCATTGTGGGCCCGAAATTCAAGGTTTGGCCCATCATTGGGCCTTTTTTGGAGTCGTTGGACCCAAAATTCGAGGAATACTTGGGCAAATGGAACCTGGGCCCATTATCGTGCGTGTCGATCTTCCACAAGTTTGTTGTCATTGCCTCCACGCGTGACCTCGCCCGTAAAATCTTCTCGTCGCCCAAATACGTGAAGCCGTGTGTTGTTGACGTGGCCATCAAGATCTTGCGCCCAACAAACTGGGTGTTTTTGGATGGTAAAGCACATGTCGACTACCGCAGATCCTTGAATGGGCTTTTCACGCTGAAGGCATTGGAGATCTATCTTCCTGTGCTTGAGAAATACATGGATATCTACCTCGACAAATTCTGCGACTACGAGGGACCAAGAGAGTTTTTCCCTGAGTTCAGAGAGTTGATGTGTGCGTTATCATTGCGTACGTTCTGCGGCAGCTTTATTTCCGAGGACCAGATCAAGCTTATCGCCGATAACTACTTCCGCATCACCGCGGCATTGGAGCTTGTGAACTTCCCCATCATCATCCCTTACACGAAAACGTGGTACGGCAAGAAAATTGCTGATGAGACGATGAAGATCTTTGAGGAGTGTGCGGCCAAGGCGAAAACTGCGATCAACGACGACAACGCCAAGCCCACGTGTGTCATGGACGAGTGGATCTTCTTGATGAAACAGGCACGTGACACGCATGCACAGGACACCGAGCTGAAGTTATTGGTGCGTGAGTTTTCCAATAAGGAGATCTCCGAGGCGATTTTCACCTTCTTGTTTGCGCTGCAGGACGCGTCCTCGTCGTTGGCTTGCTGGTTGTTCCAGATTGTCGCAGACAGACCAGATGTCGTGGCCAAAATCCGTGAGGAGCAGATGGCCATCAGAAACAACGACCCTGCCGAGCCCTTGTCGCTAGACTTGATCCAGAAGATGCAGTACACGAATCACGTGGTGATGGAATCGTTAAGATACAGACCACCCGTGTTGATGGTGCCTTATGTCGTGAAACAGCCGTTCCCGGTCACGGAGGACTATACTGCACCCAAGGGCCTGATGATCATCCCCACATTGTACCCGGCATTGCACGACCCGGAGGTTTACCCGGATCCAGACAACTTTGTGCCGGAGCGGTGGGAGAACCCGCTGGGAGACATGACGAAGCGGAGCTGGCTTGTGTTTGGCTCCGGCCCACACGTGTGTTTGGGCCAGCAGTACGTCATGATGTTGTTCACGGGGATGTTGGGCAAGTTTGTCATGAACAGTGACATGAAGCATCACGTGACCGACATTTCGGAGGAGATCAAGGTGTTTGCCACGATCTTCCCGAAGGACGATTTGATCTTGGAGTTTTCCAAAAGGGACCCCTTGGCCGTCTAAAGGGGTGCAATAGATAATTTATACATCAATATCCAGGATAGAGTCGAATGTTTTTTTTTGTAGTGTAGGGGGTTCGAAGAAGGGTCATGAATCATGATATTCATGCCTACGACGGTCTCGTTTTCATGATCCGTGTGTCCATGTTCTCGAAATGCTACACTGAGACATGCTCATGAGGGTCTAGGTCTACGAAATGTTCTATTTTCTGATGTTCTGTCTTTCCGTTTCATGCTTCTTGTATCTGACTCGGAATCGCGAAGCTAGAATCGCGAAGCCAGAATCGCTTACGCAGCTTTCCACAAGACCTCTATTCTGGATTCTGGAATGTCGCTGCAGACCACCCAGTTTCGCTACTATTGCTATTCAAACTTTAGAATTCTTCTTGACGTGGCAGTTAGCGATAGATGAGTCCTCTCCTTGCAGTGTTTTATAGAAATGTGCTTGAAATACTGTGTCTCACACCGGATACATGCTGCGCTTTTTGAGGGTAGCCTGGATCCTTCAATTTTCGCCCAGAAAGTTTTCTTTTACTCTACAAATATATATGTACATAAGCAGGCCTTTCTGTGGCGTTCATGACTTAACATTTCAAATTCAAGATTACTGCTTGTATCTTTGTATTCGTGGGACTTGCGTATGGGATGCTGAACGACTTTCCGCATACGAATTCATGCACTAAATGGCGACAGTGATCAGTGGAAGACGGCCGAAAGCGAAGTTGTGTAAAGATCTGTCATTAAGCGTGAACACTGTGTAAGAGAAAGAGGAGTGTGCTTCTTGATTCGAATTGGATATACTGGACTGTCAACTTTGCGCATTGATAGCTGAGCTATATGGATCTAACCATGACTACTCTTTCACCAGGCTTCAGTTCACACAAAAAAGAGCACATCGTGTTCACGGTCACGAAAATCTATCAATGTGCATCTAAAATTGACAAATATGACCAGCAGGACCACTGCTGCAAGTATAGCATTCTTTGAGCACAACCAATCGCTACAAACACTTAATTACAGTCTTTTATTGATATAAGGTCCCTAAGCAACATGTCTAAGCGTCGTAGGTGGAGGCAGAGATGTTACCACCTCTACCAGTCCAGTTGACGTGGATCCAGTCGCCCTTCAAGAAGTCGTTCTCCTTGCCTGGCAACACCTTGAAGGTGTGAGCACCGAAGTAGTCTCTCTGGGCCTGCAACAAGTTAGCAGGCAACTGGGCGGATCTGTAACCGTCGTAGAAAGACAAGGCGGTGGTGAAAGCTGGCACTGGAACACCAAACTCGATGGCCTTGGCGATCGAGGATCTCCAGCCCTGCTGGGCCTTGGTGACGGCCTTCTGGAAGAATGGGTGGAACAACAAGTTCTCCAAGTCAGGCGTCTCTCTGTAGGCAGCGGTGATCTCGCCCAAGAAAACAGACTTGATGATACATCCACCTCTCCACATCAAAGCGATGGCAGGGTTGTTCAACTTCCAGCCGTACTCCTTAGCGGCCTCTCTGATCAACATGAAACCTTGAGCGTAAGAGATGATCTTGGAAGCGTACAAAGCCTGTTCCAAGTCGTCAACAAACTTCTGCTTGTCAGTGATTGGGGACTCACCCTCGACAGATGGGCCAGTCAAAACCGAGGAGGCTCTGACTCTCTCGTCCTTGATAGCGGACAAGCATCTGGAGAACACAGCCTCACCGATCAAAGTCACGGGCATACCCAAGTCCAAGGCGTTGATGGCGGTCCACTTACCGGTACCCTTCTGGCCAGCAGTGTCCAAGATCTTCTCCACCAATGGGGTGCCGTCAGTAGGGTCGTTGAAGTACAAGATGTCTCTGGTGATCTCAATCAAGAAAGAGTCCAAAACACCCTTGTTCCACTTGGCAAACACGTCACCAATTTCCTTGTCGGTGAACTTACCAACGCGCTTCATCAAGTCGTAGGCTTCGCAAATCAACTGCATGTCACCGTACTCGATACCGTTGTGGACCATCTTGACGAAGTGACCGGAACCGGCCTCACCAACCCAGTCGCAACATGGCTCGCCGTCGGTCTTGGCGGCAATGGACTGGAAAATGTCCTTGATGTGAGGCCAAGCGTCTGGGTGTCCACCAGGCATCAAAGATGGGCCGTGACGGGCACCTTCTTCACCACCGGAAACACCGGAGCCAACGAACAAGATTCCCTTAGCCTTCAACTCTTCGTAACGACGGTTGGAGTCTGGGAAGTGCGAGTTACCACCGTCAATGATGATGTCACCCTCCTCCAAGTGAGGCAACAACGACTCAATGAAGGCGTCGACGGGCTTACCAGCCTTGACCAAAAGCATGATTCTTCTTGGTCTCTTCAAGTTGGCCACGAGCTCCTCAATGGAGTGGGCACCAATGATGGACTTGCCCTTGGCCTCGTTGTTCAAGAACTCGTCGACCTTGGCCACCGTTCTGTTGTAAGCAACGACGGTGAAGCCCTTGTCGGCGGCGTTCAAGATCAAGTTCTGGCCCATGACGGCCAAACCGATCAAACCAAAATCACCACTGGCACTGTTAGTAAGATGTCTTTTGATTGCAGCCAATCTATCGCCAATTCCCATTTTTGTCAGAGTTCGAATTTGTGAGGCGATTCCTCCAATAAGTGGAGTTTTAACTATATTGTGGGATTTTCGGGAAAAATTTGCGAACAATTTTCGGCCTTTGCTTCACGCTAAGTTGAAGAACCGGGGTTTCAAGGTGTGGGTGTCATTCACCGAGATCCCGAGATCCCGAGCGCTCGGCGGTCGAGCGGAGCAACGCAAGATTTCGACAAAGGGTGTGAATTTTGAGGATCTGAAAAGTCTGCGGTGGCGGCAATTTGGCTAAGCCAAGCGGCTCCATGTGATTGATAGTACATACGTTGGAGTAGTAGACATATTTGTGTAATAGAATTAGAAGAAATTCGTACTGTCAAGGAGGAAAGGAGAAAGGAGAAATTTCAAGCAACCGCTCGTGGGGCCGGGAAATGTGAGTCCTTAAATATTACGCAGGACGTTGTGCCCCGGCCGCAAGATCGCACTGTTCTGGCGCACAAAAGTCCGGCACCGTGGGAGTTCGTTTTGGGCAGGCCCGGAATCCAGATTCCTCACCCCACGCGTTACTAAGCACCAGGGTCCCGTCCCGGTCGTGCCGCCGATTCGGGGAACTAATCCATGAGGCGCGAACTATTTTAGTAATTGACTACACATCAACGTATTTTTTTTTTTTTTTGAGATAAGAAAAGTTATTCTTTCCAATCGTTTGACTGGTTCTTTCTCATCTTCTATTTTATGTATTCATGTTGTTGTCAAGCGTTGCCTAATTATTTTTAGAACGACTGGAATAGACTAAACGACATGGTGTTGTAAACCTTGATTCCAACATATACTGACACGCAACACGGTTGATAAACATGAAAGAAAATGTATGATTAAGTCTTAGCTCGACCAAACTCTTTTAAAAGTGTTCCCCGCAATTTCCTCTTTTGGTGGATCCCACGACGGTTTTTGCCGACTCATACCCCCGCACAGTGTGGGGGAACGAGACAAAAGGATGGTCTCGCCCCGTCGAGAACAATCAATTACACTGAAAAAATAACAAATCCCAAGCCTTCACTTACAAAAGTATAGGTAAGATTTCATCATTTGTTATTCGCTTTGTATAAACTGCACGTGTTGATTCGCATCTAGCCCGGCCCGGCCACGTCTGTTGCAGTTCTGGCCCTGAGGCCTGTGTGCTGTGCGGCGCATGGAACCAAAAAACGTTTCGACCGCCCAACAGATAAGCTATTGGCTTTATTTTTTGCGGGATTTCAAGGTGAAACACGCGCTCGATGTATGCTGTTGAATATGACATCCAAATTTCATACAATATTGTGCTTTATAATATCATATTCTTCTTTCGTGCTTGACGGTTTCCTATGTAACAATGTACTAAAATGCACATGGAATATTCTCGCTCTCTGCATTGATTGCTGTCGCTTTTTGCTGCAAGGTGAGACACACGTAAGCGAATGCACCTGGCACGAATTAGTCCCGTCTTACACAAACCTTGTTTGCATTGGCTGATCGAGGAAACACTCAAAAGGAAAAAAAAAAATACAGTTTCTAGTTTATGACCTTCAATTTCGTGATATGCGTATGTTTGCAGTTGTGGTAGCCGCAGTCTCTCGCATGGTTTCTAGGGTCCGTAACACATCTAAGTGATTCCACGATGGGTCGCATTCTTATTTGTTTTCTGATGGAAAAAAATTTATAAGGACAATGGCCGGAATACCACCAATATTTTTGAAGAATTTAAGCCCGAAGAAGAAACGCTGGGCTTTAGAGTTTTATGATAATAATTTATTAATTTGGAAAGTGTGGCTTTAGAAGAAAAGGGCCAAGACTTTTCTGGCTTGATCAGTATTAATGACTATTTTCTTGTCAAGCTACAAAATCCAAATTGTGGCGACATGGCCTATAAACACGTGCGCTGGCCTGAACAAGACTTGGAGTGATATGATATACTATTCAAGTATCAAATTTGGGAATAATTCTACTTTCGAGTCTCTTTACTACCTCAGATCAAGCATGAGTCAGCACTCACTTAAATTTGAAGTGACGGCCCGAGCCTGTATGCGCCTATCGCTCACCGGCTTAATTCGACGTTCACATTGATCTCAAGCAAATCAGGATGCAAAGAATGTGCAGGAAATAATGCGCTCATATGCACTCCCGGCCCGGTGCGCAGCAACTGCAGGCGCCGCCGCGACGTGCTGCAAGGTCACGTGCAATTGTCTGATTTTTGCAACTTGACTGTTAAAGCGTGATTTCGCCAGCCAATCTTAAATCAACAAAAACATCACACAAAAAATATGCCTATCCCAGCCCCACACGGAGGTGTCTTGCAAGACCTTGTTATCAGAGATGCTGCAATCAAGCAAAACTTGTTGAGCGGGATCGCCAGCGAAAACTTGACCGCAGTGAAATTGACCGAGAGACAGCTCTGCGACTTGGAGTTGATTTTGAATGGTGGTTTTTCTCCCTTGACCGGATTTTTGAATGAGGAAGACTACAACTCCGTCGTTGAAGACATGCGTTTATCTTCTGTGAAGGACGCTGACTCCGGCAAAGGGTTGTTGTGGTCTATGCCCATCACGCTCGACGTTTCTGCTGATTTCGCCAAGTCAGTCAGCAATGGCCAGAAAGTTGTGTTGCAGGACTTGAGAGATGACAAGCCGTTGGCGGTATTGACCGTAGAGTCTGTGTACAAGCCCAACAAGGCCAACGAGGCGAAAAAAGTGTTCCGTGGCGACCCAGAACACCCTGCGGTGAAATACTTAAATGAGACCGCCAGTGAATACTATATTGGTGGCTCGATCCAAGGTTTGGACTACCCTACCCACTACGACTACGTGTCGCTCAGAAAGACGCCCACTGAGTTGAGAAAGGAGTTTGAGAATTTGGGCTGGGACCTGCAGAAAATCGTTGCTTTCCAAACCAGAAACCCCATGCACCGTGCTCACAGAGAATTGACCGTGCGTGCCGCCAAGGACTTGGGCGACGACGGCCACATCTTGGTGCACCCAGTTGTTGGGTTGACGAAACCCGGCGACATTGACCACCACACCCGTGTCAAGGTGTACCAGCAGATCTTGAAGAAGTACCCTGAGGGATTGGCCACGATCTCGCTTTTGCCCTTGGCCATGAGAATGGGCGGTGACCGCGAGGCCTTGTGGCATGCGTTGATCAGAATGAACTACGGTGTAGACCATTTCATTGTTGGCCGTGACCATGCTGGCCCGGGTAAAAACTCTGCCGGCGTTGATTTCTACGGTCCATACGATGCGCAGGAGTTGTTGGCGCTGGTGGAGGCCGAGTTGGCTCCAAAGATGAAGATTGTGCCCTTCAGAATGGTCACATACTTGCCAGACGAGGACCGTTATGCGCCAATCGACACCATTGACTTGAAGACGGTCAAGACCGCCAACATTTCCGGCACAGAGTTGCGTCTGCGCTTGAGAAACGGCACGGAGATCCCCGAGTGGTTCTCGTACCCTGAGGTGGTGAGGATTTTGAGGGAGAGCTACCCTCCCAGATCGCAGCAGGGATTTGCGGTTGTGATTGACTCAACCCTGTACAGTGACTACAGCGAGCACGTGGCTTTTGCCTTGCAGTCCGTGTTGAATCAGTTCACCGGTGGCCGCCGCGTGACCAAGTTGGACGAGTTTGCTGACTTGTTTGTGGTCAATGAGTTGGTTCAGGCCGGTTCTGGCGTGATCTTGACGCAAAAGGCCGGTGCTGATGCCGTTGTAAAGGCTGTGGGTGCTGATAACGTGGTCGTGGTCTCCTCCCAGGGCCCAGACGCACCTTACAGGTTTGAGTTGAAGAACGGCGACGTGGCGGCGTTGTTGGCTGAGATTGTTGGCTACTTGCAGGAGCAGGGCTTCTACAGCCAGTAAGCGAGTCGTGTAACTAGCATAGGAATAGAATAAGGCGATTGAGCTTAGAGAATTGGCGTTTCTGGTATCACAGGTGTTGTTGACTGGGATCTATAGTCATTCAAACTGAAGTTGCAGATCAATAAGCGGGTCTTTTCGAAGGATGTCATTCAAAAAGACCGAAGGAGGAGTTGTAGTTCTCTGAATCCTTTATCTGTCGATTTGCAGAGTCGTCGCTTAGGGTCATGACCAAGAAACATCCGACGGTAAGTTGAACGAGCCCGTAATGTGCCTTACTCGAGGGCTATGCTTATTTCTTAAAAACAGCAGTGGCACAGCCGAAAAGCTTCAAGTGTTCTCATGTATTAATTTCTGTCGCTGATAACCACGGTGGATAAAAATAGGACTGTGGTATGAATAAAAACTTACCGCTACGAAATGTTAAAGACAAAACAGCCACGAATTCTCGGACTTAGTGAAGAGATTTATGAGTTAAAAGAAACGGAATAATGAGGTTTGACAGCAGGATGATTCTCTGAAGAGTGTCAAGAGTTAGCAATCATTTGAATGGACATGACGACGTTCATATAGTTTCGAATAAGGAAAAAGGCCACCAATTTTATTTCATGTACGTGGATTATAAAATTCAAAGAAACATGCGAGAGGACTTACATCTACCCAGATATTTTTGATTTCATAAAATGGCCCGAGTTTCATGCATACGTAGAAGTGAGAGTAGCATCCCGCAATTCTACTCAAAGTCCCTACCCAAATAGATCAAGCAAAAGCAAAAAAAGATCACCATTTGGTCTATGCAACAATCTCGAAAGCGAGATATGTAAATAAAGTTGAATAGAATTTTGTGTGAGGTAGCTAACAATGTTCTCGACCATCTCGGACTGCACATTGAAAATCCCCCTCTCTGATACGTAACCGACCTGAACAAAGCGACCTAATCTCCAAAATCAGTCAAGTCAATGCATCCATCCAAACATATCATATCGCGTATTATCAAAAACCGATTCGCTCATAATTTACATAACAATATGGGTCGTTTAGGCCAAAATTTGGCACCTCCAAACACAAAACACCCGTGCACCACGAAACTGTGCGTCTCAAAATAAGTGTGGAGAAGCGCAGGCTGAGCTGGCCCCCGGATCCCTCATTCTTATTAGGGCCAGATCGAGCAGAGGAAAATATATATAGGCACAGAATTTCTCCATAAACTTTTCAAATTCTTCTGCACAAAGGGCTAATTATTACTAAAATTGTCTTAAATTTAATTAATCACCCCTTCATGTTTGTTTTGGGCGTGATTTCGCTTGTGTTGGTGACCACACTTGCCACCCTTCTGTTTATAGCGTGGGCGGCATTCTGGCTCGCCGGAATCCAGCATGAAACCGGTGAAAATCGTCCGCTTTTGCACGATATTTTCCGCGCGGGCGACGTTGACTTTGAGTTCTTAAACGACGAGGAATCACTCTTGGCGTTGGCCGAGGAGCATGATTTCACCACCCTCTCCCCTGAGGAACAGCGGGCGTACATTAAGGGCGAGGAGTTTCTGAAACAGCACCCGCCCAACCCGGCACACGTGCGCGGGAAATCGTTTACTCGTGAGGATGAGCTCGTGATCAAGGATTGCGGCATCAACGCGTTTGAGTTCGAGCAGGAATCGGACATTTTGGCCGCGCGCTTCGTAGTTGAGGATAGAACCGAGATCAGCTTTCATAACAACGACCGGTCGTACTCCACAGCGACCGCGGTGCTGCGGTATGCGCTTCCGACGAGAAATAGGCTGCCGGACACGGTGTATTTCGAGGTGAAGGTGTTTGAATATGCCGAAAACGTGCCCAATGCGCATTTTGCCATTGGGCTAGTGACAAAACCGTACCCTTCAGGGTTCAGGCTTCCTGGATATAACAACTTCCTGATGGCGTACGAGCTGACGGGAAACTTGAAGGTGAACAAGCCGTTTCCGACGCCGTTGCAGCAGCACATGGGCGAAAACAGTTTGTACAATGCCCAGGTTTTGCCTCCACTCAAACAATCCGACGTGGTTGGGTTCGGATACGTGATATCTTCGGGAACCTATTTTATCACGCGTAACGGCAAGAAGATCATGGATGTAATGAAAGGGTGCTACTTGGACATGTACCCCGCCGTGGGGTGTTTCCTGACAAACGCCAAATTCCAGGTGAATTTCGGCCAAATGGGGTTCGTATGGATCGAGGCTAATGTTAGGAAGTATGGCTTTTTCTCGGCGAGCGATCGGCGGTTTAAGGGCCAGCGCGGCTTGGCGGCTCTCCCCGAATATGGGAACTCCATGTTGCTAAATGACAAGTTGTTGGATAAGGGCGAAGAACTTCCCCCAGAGTACCCTGAGGCGGAAATAGACTTCTTCGGGAGAAAAATCCGCGTTGGTTCCTCGGCACAGTTGCAGGGGAAAAAAATGAACGAGGCCTCAGAATTCGAATCTAAGGACCAGGACGTGTGAATTATGCGGAGAGGGTGTTTTCTTGGCAAAATGTGTTCTTTATTTCGATTTTTAATCTTCTTCTCTTTGCTGGACCAAAGAGAGGTGAATTCCGGCTTATAAAGGGCTCTCTCGTTTAATCGAAGGACGTTGAACCGGTGCACGCAATTATACTGGGGCATACTGGGGCATACTGGGGCATACAGTACTGTAATTCGGGGTTTCTGCGTGTGTTTATTCTGGGATCACGGCTTTATTTCTGTGTTGTGAATTTTCGAAATGACTCACAAATCTCATCTGGATGCGATTGGACATGTGAAATCTCATAATCACGAAGTGGCTACGATATAGACAGTGTGATTGGGTGTGCTGTTCTTATCTCTGCATGCTCATGCATTGTGGCCATCGTTGCGTGATCACACCCTCGCACTCAACTTGTTGGGGGTCACGAAACTCGGTTCTGTTTATCACAGAATCGTATTATGATGTCACTTGTCACTTATCTATAGGCTGAGCTGCAGGCGTAAGCCGCGAGCGGCTCGAAAAACCTTTGCTGCGCCCGCACCGTGAAAACCACGATCTTGTTTTAGGGCAATTGAGGGGAATCCGGTGAAGCTTGTGGCCCTCACAATCAACTCAGGCTGTAAGGAAAACCCAATTTTAATCACCAAAATATTCAGTGGTATGGTTTCCGGCTCAGGGTCCGGTGAGTGCCCGAAATCAGGTCAAAACTAAGCCCGGTACTCGCGCGCGTGATGATGCTGCTCGGCGCCTCATTGTGCCTGTACGCGGGACGTGGGCCGCGTCGTATATAAGCGCATTGTCGGAAGGTGTTTTTGATGCTGCAAAAGACAATTACCAACACAAAACCACCCGGACTTTACAACGATGGACTTCAAACAACCTGTGCAGGGCCAAAACACGTATATGCCGCCAAGCCCGGCTCTTTATGGTCAACCGCCTCCGCCGCCGAGTTATCCGCCCATGGTATTGCAGGAATTTGTGATTGCAAACGGCATAACAGACCGCAACCTCAAGGCTTTCCCGTCAGAAACATCTATGCGCATGTACAAAGAGTACAACAAGCTCTCGAAGCACCATCTGGATTTTCCACGAGCAAAATCGAATCAGAACGCGTCAATTGGTCTCCCTCTAGTCATCAGTAAACGATGTCTCAGCATAGGCTTGGGCGACACCAGCTATTTGAGATTTTTCGAATGTGTACCGGCGCCCGAGGCACGTGACCGGCTCTATGATAAAGTCGACAATCGGCACATTGGCGAGGTGCTCCGAAGAAAGTTCATTGGGTATACTAGATACAGGCTCCAACTCAAAGGCGTCGAAACCGTGGTGTTTGCGCACCTGCGGCTTCCAATTGTCGATTTGCGTATTAACGACGAGAGATTTCGATTTGTCAAGGCGATAAGCCCTGTTTTGAATCCAGACAGGTTTCTGTACGACTTGTACCTTTTGGCACCGGACCAAGTCAGTCTCGTGGACAACATGGACTCCTCTAGAAAGGTTCACAAGTCGAACCTGCTCTTGGGAGGCCTGTTGCACAACATCTTTCCGATCCGATGGTGCCCACGTGACCGCTCCAAGTACATCTCGCCGCATAAATGCGGTTCGTTTGACTATTATAGGTCTTGGGAAATGTTCACTCGCACGAAGAAATGCTCTGTGTTTTCAATGTACACGTACGCGGTCGGGAATGTGGATGCCACTGCCGCGGTGGAGTTTCGCTCGCTCATTCTTGTGGCCGTGAGTCTCATTTTGCAGAGTATCGAAGACGATTTGCACCTGGCACGCACTGCACGCAGAAACTCGAACACTACTACTAACAATGTCCACTAATGCGTGATAGCTGCGATTTGGGTTTTTATAAAGGCAGAGCTCATAAATAGTGTTGATTGCTGTGTTAGGGTATCGGAGATAAGTCGTGGCTCACGTGCGGCGCACTGTCGCCTGTCTGACATATGTTTGGTTCCGCTTTTGGCAGCCACTGCATTACCTGCTAATGCGCACCCGCCATACCCTCTTTTTTGGATGGTTCTGGAAGCAACCTTTGCGACATTTATTTTGTCTGTTTAGCTCAGCAAATATCATGATGGAACAGGGATGTGCCACCTTTTGCAAGCAGCAACCTGACGGGTAAATTGCCACCAGCCGCACTCGGTTGTGCAGGCGACGAGCGCGCACCATCCGGCGATAAAGCACTTTGCAAGATCCATCTTCTTTGAAGGTGTTCATCACGAAACAGAATTATGACCGCTTATTCATACCCTAGCGTGGTTGTTTTTGACCTCGACTATACCTTATGGCCGTTTTGGTGTGACTATCATGTCGACTCGAACATCAAACGCGTCACAGATTCAGAGCTCAAAGATTCATATGGTTACAAGATTGCGCTCTGTCCGGATGTGGAGCTGATTATCAAAGAGCTAGTAGCTCACAACGTTACCATTGTCAGTGCCAGCAGAACGCCGACGCCTCACATTGCAAAGAGAATTTTGTCATTGCTCAAAATCGATGGAAAACCCATGATCCAACACTTTGACTCATTGCAGTGGGGCGAAGGCTCCAAAATAAGACACATTACGAGAGCCGTCGAGGAACTCGGCCTTGAGAAGGAGTTGGAGGCTGGCTCGATGATCTTGTTTGATGACGAGGCCAGAAACAGAGATGTTGAGCTGATTGGTTGTCATTTTGCGTTCATTGAAGATTACAAGAGGGGCTTGACCAGGCCAATCTTCGAAAAGGCGCTAAAGACGTGGTCGGAGGAGCAAAAATAGACATATGGATATAGTGCAACGGTGCATTTGGTATAGTATACAATTATATATTAGTGAGGTACTTGACTAGCAAGAGCACACGTAGGAGAAGGTAACGCAAGGTAAGCACAATGTTGAGGTTGGCGTTAAATAGCCTGTTGTATTGAGTTAACAATGGATACAAGCTCATCATGGCTAGCATTGGGAGGAGGACCGACTTCTTTCTGCGGCGGTTAGTATTCTTATGTGCAAGGTCAGACTCAGAAAGTGACAACATGATCAAAAGTAAACATGAAATTGCAACACTCTTGACGATATGCGGCAAAATTGAGTCTCAATGTTTTTCACTCTTTTTTTGCAAACAGTTGAAACTTCTATTAGACTTTGTGAATGATGAGGGGTACTTACTTCGGCCAAATAACTTCTTAAAGTGGCATCAGACCACTTCAGTGTGTCGGCGGGGATCTTTTTTTCCAAAATGAGCGACTCTGTTGTTTCCTCAGTGGCGAGTTCCTCGTCTTCATTAAGCTGCACAATCTCATTCTCGTCTTCTTCCTCGGTTGATTCTCCGTAGAGGCGAGAAAGAAGAGAGGTCTTCAAGTGAGGAAAAGTCTTGAGAATAATGTACCCTGCACCAAGCACAAGTGCGCCTGTTGCGGCCGTAGACAAACGGAACTTGTTTTTCTTGAGTTGGAGCGCCATAATGGTGGAGAATAAATAAGATGTTGTGGTGCAAAAGATAAGCTGATGTCTGCGCCGTTTTCCGCTCAAGTTCTGAGCCTGCACATAACGAGTATCACACAAATGACACATTCAACACATTGGAGTAAATTTCTGTAGTTGAATCTCCTGCTTACATGCACAGATTTTGTGAGAGAGCTTGGCCCTATTCTAGCCTGGACATTTCAATTTTGCATTCGTCCTTGGAAGAAAGTCATGAATTGGTGATCAGAAGATGCCAATCTCACGTGAGCGCGATCGCAGAACCCGCGGCCTGGCGGCTCGTGAATGAATTTGCAGCTGAAAACTTCCGCGGACTCAGCGGTTGTGAAGATAGAGAGAATAGCACCAGTCATTTTCAGATCTGGAAAATGGAGTTTCATATGCAGCAAATTTTCTGTTCCCAGAAGTTTCCATGAATTGCCCTCGCAGCCGCTGGTCTTTCCCCAATGTGTTTTTGCTCTGCAAAAAACCGTCACGTGCACGGACCATACCCTAATTTTCGAGCCACATCGGCTCTTGCAAGAAGCCAAACTTTTTACAGCCCAAACGGACACGACATGCTCAGAAAATTCAATCTATACTTACCCAAAGAAAATGTGGTATTAATGGACCAAATGTTCATACTAAATGTGGCTGCATTGTTAAGCGCCCACTGAAATTGACAGCCAAATGAGGAATCCGCGCCCCCCAGGGTTTGCGCATTCATTGTCACTATATGCATGATCAGGGAGCAGAATGACCCACACTTCTTATCTAGCCCACGCATCACTCAACTGATTACCCCCTAACACGAAAGGAAGACAACAAAAGTTTTTGAGAATCACAGATCGGAAAAAGTTTGATTATATATCTTTGTTACGATGAGTAGCGAGACAATCCAGATCCTGGTCACTTGTTACAATGGGCGGACTCGCCACCCGCAAGAACTCGGTTCTCTGATTGCACGTGCGCAGATCCACACACTTGCATCGAAGGCGAATTTGGCCGCTCACGTCTTGGCTGGGCTGCGGTTTGGCCAAGAGCCGCTCGGGGAACTCAACTTTGAAAGAAAATCTAAGAAACACAAGGGCTATGTTCCCTTGGAGTCTGAGGCCGATTTCAAGGAGTTTCTCCGCAGTTTGAAGGTCAAGAACGCCATGAAGCTTGTTGTGCGTACCAAGAATGAAATTCCGCAACCGTCCACGGGACCATCGTTGCCTTTGCCTGGTATTGAAACTGTTGA
>JAKTVE010002716.1:48432-70952 GCA_030557065.1 Metschnikowia rubicola | reverse complement strand
CAAGTTATTCTTGATCAATTCAAGCAGATTTTAGGGTTCATGAGACAATACAACGGGCGGTCGACACAGGTACGTGTATTTAACACGGCCAAAAACTCGGACATTCTAAACGGGCTAGTGGCAGAATACGCCAATCAACTGCTCACCTCTTCAATGTTCAGGAAAATGACGAAGTCTGTGGGAGACATGCGTATTCAAACATTCAGCGAGTCAGACCCTGCAAAGATGAAAATTCTCGAGAGAAACCAAATCCAACTGCACCAATCTTCACTTCTATTCAATTCGAGACAATTCCGTTTGGATACCGTCTTTTCTGTGCAGGAATTGCAGCAGATCGTCCAGTACGAATTCCCACAACGATTGGACACGATCGAAGAGATTCTTCGTGCGTATCCTGAGGATTTTGCTTACCAAAGCATCACAGATTTCAGGCCAGATCTGCTCGAAGATATGGACTGGTACGATTTGCTAACATCACTTATAACGATGTCGTTCAACATGGAGGATTCAATGGTGCGAACAGACGTGGCACGGTTTGATTTTTCGTCGCTCAATCTTGATAACGCCATTAGTCTCAGGAAGTACGATAGCAATAAGCCGTTGGACATTTTGGTCGTGATTGATCCTATTGACGAGTTTTCGCAAAAACTCGTTTCCATGGTGCAGTCATTGAGAGACTTGCCGTTTGTCAATATCAAAGTGCTTTTGCAGCCACTTTCTCTGGCCGAAGGACCTACTGCATTGAACAGGTTTTACGCTTCTGCATTTTCACCGCTGATTCCCAATTTCGATATCGTTGAACGTTTTGAAAAAGCTTCCCCGGGGCTATTCTCGGATGTGCCTGAATCTCGGTACAAGGTCAAGGTAGACACGCCCAACAGATGGCTAGTCGTTAAAAACGAATCACGTGCAGGCCTTGATATGGAAAACTTGGAGTTGTCAAAGGAAATTGAGTGTGTTGGTTTTGTTTTGAAAGGCTTGGCTGTTGAGGCATTCGTTAGAAACGTCAAAACTGGAGCTGCGGTGCCAGGATTGGCAATCGAGGCCAAAAATATCAAACATGTCACGCATGAAGGGCTCACGATGGAAACAATGGGCTACAATCAATTTCGCCTAGAACCTGGTATCTGGCTGCTTCAAGTGAAAGCCGGTGACTATGATTTGCTATCTGCAGATGCTAATCGGTACATTTCGAATGACGAAAAAATTACGAGCTTGCCTCTTTCCGTGTTTTCTTTGGCGGGCGATCTCATACATGTACGCACACGTGAAACGAAGGCCCTGACGAATCTCTCTTCAAAAGTTACATCCAAACACGCGGATATAAATGTGTTCAGTATAGCCAGTGGGCTCAATTATGAGAAATTGATGGCGATCATGATGCTTTCTGTGAAAGCTCATACGAAAAGCCTGGTGAAGTTTTGGCTTCTCGAAGAATTTTTGAGCAACCAGTTCAGAGCGCAATTACCCGAGTTGGCTGCGACTTATAAGTTTGAATATGAGCTCATTTCCTACAAGTGGCCCCTCTGGTTAAGGCAGCAGACTGAGGCGCACAGAATCGTGTGGGCATACAAGATCCTCTTCCTTGATGTGTTATTCCCTGCAGACTTGGACAAAGTGATATTTGTGGATGCCGATCAGATTGCCAGAACAGACTTGATAGAGTTGGTGAACCACGACTTGGAGGGAAAACCATATGGATTCACCCCCATGTGTGATTCTCGTGAGGACATGCAGGCGTTCAGGTTTTGGGAACAAGGGTACTGGAAAACCGTGTTAAAGGACGACCTCAAGTACCATATCAGCGCATTGTTCGTGGTGGATTTGAAAGTCTTCCGTGAAAACGCTGTTGGTGACAAGTTACGCTCGCATTACCAAAAGTTATCCTCCGACCCCAACTCGCTCTCCAACCTTGACCAAGATTTGCCCAACAATTTGCAACGACAAGTGCCGATCTATTCTTTGCCGCAAGAATGGCTTTGGTGCGAGACGTGGTGCTCGCAGGCCCTGAAAAAAGACGCGAAAATGATCGATCTATGCAACGACCCCACGTCATCCGAATCGAAGCTCGAAAGGGCCAAACGACTGATTCCTGAATGGACAACCTACAACCAGCAACTACAAAAGTTAGGGACCGGGAAGCTAGCCATTGACCATGATGAACTTTAGTGTTGTGCGTGAAAAGAAGATGAAAAAAAAAGGTTCATTCTCTAAGCTTACATGCAGACGCACTGGGTGCAATTCGTGCGATAACAGTGCGTCACAATCGGCTGTGCCTGCACACAGCGTGTAGTTGTCAGTGCACGTGAAAGTTCATCAATTGTTCATGCGGCACGAAGGCGGCAACCAACTAGGGCTCATGCGTGCTAGTATCGGCCATAACATGAGATTTAATGGGTTTGAAAAAACACCAAAAGAATCACAGAAACCAGGATTCATCGGCGTATCGTTTGTTCTTTCCCTGACTATCTTACGAGGCCCATGAGCCGCATACGATAGTGGCCCCGTGAGTCACTTGTGGGCTGCGTCGTGTGTGCAGGCCGCCTCGTGGGTAACAATGGAGATCTGAAAAACCCAACACTGCGTCGTATATTCACTTGCACACATTCTTTTGACGCCCTTGTTCTTCGCAAAAAGAAACTTATCTTTGTATCTGCCCAGACATGAAGATTGCCGAGAAGTTGAAGCAGGCGCATTCATGCGCCAATCCGCCACCAGCGACGTTCTCGTTTGAGTTCTTTGTGCCAAAAACGTCTCAAGGTGTTCAGAATCTCTACGACAGAATGGACAGAATGTACGACTTGAACCCGATTTTCATTGACATCACATGGAATGCGGGCGGCCGCTCGTCTCTGTTGACAAACGAAATGGTGTACACTGCGCAGCTGACGTTGGGCCTTGAAACCTGTATGCATTTGACGTGTACGAATATGCCTGTTTCGTACATTGACGAGGCATTGGATAAGGCCTATAAAGCCGGATGCCAGAACATATTGGCTTTGCGTGGTGACCCGCCTTTGGATGGCTCAGAGTCGACCGGCGATTTTAGGTACGCCAAGGACTTGATTGCCTATATTAGGAAAAATTACGGTGACCACTTCAACATTGGCATTGCCGCATACCCCGAGGGCCACCCTGAGGAGGAAAATAGCGCCAATTTGATGCAGTATTTGAAAGAAAAGACCGATGCTGGCGCTGATTTCATCATCACGCAGATGTTCTATGATGTGGAGAATTTCATCAACTGGTGCCGTGAGATCAGAGCCGCTGGGATCCATATTCCGATCATTCCTGGGATCATGCCGATCCTGACCTATTCTGCCTTTGTGAGAAGAGCGAAATGGTCGCAGGTGAAGGTGCCGCAGCATTTCTTCGATGCCTTGGATCCTGTGAAGGATGATGATTTCGTCGTGAGAGAAATCGGGACCCAGTTAGTGGCTGAAATGTGTCAAAAACTCATTGACTCGGGGTTCGTCAACCACTTGCACTTCTACACCATGAACTTGGAGCGGTCCACGATCATGTTGTTGGAGACATTGAACTTGATCGAGTGCGTCAAGGAGAACGAGGCTGTTGGTGATGTTCTTCCATGGAGGAAATCGTTGCACCCAAACCGGTCAAAGGAAGCCATCAGGCCGATTTTCTGGCAAAACAGGAAGTACTCTTATATCAGCCGTACCTCTGGTTGGGACGAGTTTCCCAACGGTAGATGGGGTGACTCACGTTCGCCCGCTTTTGGAGATATTGATCTCTCTGCCTCGGAGCTTTTGAGACAGTCGCCTAAAAGAGCCTTGGAGTTGTGGGGGTGTCCACAGGAAGTCAAGGACTTGGCCAATATTGTCGTTAAGTACTTGAAGAATGATGTCAAGGCGTTGCCCTGGAGTGACGGTCCCATTGGCTCCGATACCGATATTTTAAAGGAATCCTTGATCAAACTCAATGAGAATGGCTTCATCACGTTGAACTCGCAGCCTGCGCTTAGTGCAGTTCGCTCGAACGATAAGATTCACGGCTGGGGCCCTAAAAACGGGTTTGTTTATCAAAAACAGTACTTGGAGTTTTTGGTACACAAGGACTTGGCACTGAAATTGGTAGATGCGGTGGAGGATCACAATCAAAGAGATCCCACCGGGCTTATCACATTTTACTTGGTCGACAAGGAAGGCCGCCTCACGACAAATTCAAAAGACGACGACATTAACGCGGTCACGTGGGGTGTATTCCCTGGCGAAGAAATCTTGCAGCCCACAATCGTCGAAAAGGTATCGTTCTTGGCCTGGAAGGACGAGGTATACTCATTGCTTGACGAATGGGTCACGATTTTCCACCTGAAAGCCATTGGCGAGCTTGTCGCTCCAGAAAAAGTTGAGGCTTTCTCGAAGTTCTTGACCGGTTTTGGTAACGACTATGTGTTGTGCAATTTGGTGAACAACGACTTCACCAGCGACAATAACGTCATGTTCGACTTGTTGCACGGCCTTGGCGCCTCCCACTAGAGGCATGAAAGCATCCTGCATCGCTGCCCCCATATTTTCCTTCATTTCTCGAGCCCTCTCTTTCATTAGTCATTCGACTCGGTTTTTATCTAATTCAACTTGGTGATAAAACAACATCCTTGACCCGTGTGCGCAGTGGAACGCGAGCACGGGCGCAGTGCTGCTACGGAACTGTTTTATGTTTTCATTCTTCAACCCACCCTCTTTCTGCATTATATGCCCTGAACAAAACCTATATAGCATCCTCAACGGCATGGTTTCAATAAACAAAATCTGATCAACGCTAGGCCAAGTTGCCGACCCGCCATAGTTCCAAGCTGATGATTTTAAATTTGCCGTACTTGTGGCCCGTGTGGCCATGCTCATTCAAAATCTCGTTGCCGAATGTCTCACATGGATACGATACACCCAGATATAGCAGTTTATCAATCCACAAGCCGTTATTGCCCAGAGAGGACCCAATTGCGATGAAGTTGTGGTTGGAGTATATGAGATTGTCGTTCACGCCCGTATACGGAAACGCCTTGAAGCGCTGCTGGCGCCGCGGGTCATTTTCATGTGTTTTTGCCAATTTCTCACCGATCCACTCTGTTTTCCATAAGAAACACTCGCCATTGCCGTAGTAGCGCCTGTGGTCGTTCGGCCGTAACGGCTCGTTTATGAAACACCCAAACCGGTTTTTTTTCTCGTCCTGAATCACTAATATATATCCATGCGCCCGCGCCGAGGTGGGTCTTTCCAGACCAAACAGCACCATTGTCTTGACGACGTTTTCCGCATACCCCAGCCCAGTTTTTTTGCCCTCTTTCTTGCGGAGCTGCTCTTGCTGCCATTCTGGACTACTGTGTCGATAGAGCGTATTCAAGGAAATACCATCCTGCTCTAGAGAATAAATTAGTTCCCAGTCATCATAAAGTTGTAGTCTAGGAGGGAGAAGGCCTCGAATATCCGCTGCTAACAGCTGGTCCATAAGCTTGTGATGACTACATTTGCTATAACCATGCAAATTGAGCTCCGAGAGAGGCGGGAGCGAATTCTCGCTGCTGTTTTCGCTGTTTTGATCATTCTCTGTAGGGGTTTGGGTGGATGACGTATCCGAGCCCTGACCACGCATGATTTTCCCGAAAAACGACCGTGTTTTCAGCGGCGTGGTCCGAGCAGGGTCTGTCTCACTGAGATTATCCATATTTCAAGGATCTTTATATATGCGAGTATTGAATTAAATTGGACTTCAAATTGGCCCACGTATTCTTTCCCGTCTCGTAGTAGTGCACCAGGAATACTGGGGTAGCGCGCAGTGGGGCCACGCCGCCGCCGCTACGGGCCGTATGGGCCGAGACTTTTGGGGCCAAGGAAATAGGATATGGGTGCAACTAGCAAGTCACAGTCTTTGTTGATTTAAAAAGAAGAGTACGCCTATTTTTGGAATCCTGAGTAGATAAATGGTTTCTCCATTTCGAAGCATGACATAAACGAGCATCTGATTCGAGTTTCAGATCAAGCTGGTTATTTTCATCGATTTCTCTGGTTATTCCATTTTTTCAATTTCTAGAAATTCACTTTTAGAATGCGAAGTAGGTCTCACCGCCAAAGTTCAATTGAAATTACTCTGTTTTCCATGCAATATAATTCACTGGTCGAGATTTTCGAAGGCTTTGAAACATATTCCTCTTGACTACGTGAAATAACTGAAAAGAAATGAAGCACTTGAAGCTTTGAAAAAAAAAAAAAGCTTAATTCCGCACGCTGCCAAGCCGAGATATCGGCCACAGGGCATTGTAGCGAAGCAGGACAGACATTTATTCCAATATACAGATGATTATAGTAAAAGCTGAGCTAGAAAAGAGGAAATAAAGAAAAAAAAAAAAAAAAAACAATATTATACGCAACGCAGAGTCAGTAGTTGGCTGGCTGACACCAGACGATTTGCTCATGAGAGAAAGACTGGTGATTCCGTTCAGAAAAATCAATGCATCTGAATTTTTTTAGCAACAATTTGCATGTGGACACATATTTCTGAAATTCTCCGCCGCATGGTCAAATAGAAAACCAGACAAAACACAAAGCAAACATATAAAAATATATTTTTGTCAAGCTAAAGCGGTCTATCTAGCCCCAACTACTTTGCAAAAGCCATAAGGCTCAGAAGAAACGCCACACCGGCCTTACAACTATCGACGAACTCAATGTCAGGATAGATTTCAGCAAGTTTTTCATCCAAACCAGCCATTCCTGCACATCCCAACAACACACAGTCGATCTTTTCATTCTTGTGCTCTTGTAAAAACAAATCCACGCGATCTGAGATCTTTTTGAACTCACTGGCGTCGGCTAAGCTCAACACAGAAACGTCTAGCGCCCTCGTGTGTACGAATTTCTCTTTGGGGAATGTGCCCGAGCCAGCGAAACTTGTGATGGCGTTGTCCAAGAGCGTGTTCCAGCCACTGGTGCTGGTCAATATAAACAGTTTGTTGAGACGAGCGTTTGCATAGCTGTAGAGTAGGGTTGCCTGCATGATTCCCAATACTGGCTTCTTGGTTTCTTTAGCAAGACTGCGTGTGAGCGGGTGATCCGAGTAACAGCACACAAGGTACCCGTCGTGGGCCAAGTGAAGGTTTTTCTCAAGAAGGTCCGGGAGCGTGGCCTTTTCAGATAAAACCAGCGTTTCTGTGCCGTCGATTTCTTCTGGTGACGAGGAGGGGGCCGTGTAGAACTCAAGAGTAATTCCAGCCGGTGGTTCTAAGATATTTCGTAAGTTATTGGTCACTTTGACTGACGAGTTTGGGTTGATCACTAGTATAGAAGGCATGATAAGGGAGGAGTGAAAGCGGTGGAAAGGAGCAAAAGGATTTTTAGGATAAGGCAATTTTAGATTTTTTCGCTTTCTAGCTGAGATTGGAATAAAAGAAAATTTGGAAAATTGGGTGTATTAGTTGAATTGTTTAGTCTTAATCATTTGGATTTTTTCATAGGCCCGATCTCACTGATAAGAACCGGGCCGACAACGCGGGCCGTAACAGGGTTGATGCAGGTCCGTTACGCCGCATTGCCATAAATTACCAAAGACGGATTTACAGCACAGTATTTAGCACTATTATAAGATACAATTATCGGAAATAAAACGGCTTTATCATAGTTGGCTTAGGATCATAGAGCTTGGGTTCAGGTCCACCATAAAACTGAGATTCAGTTAAAACCACTATATATTGCATCGGCCTTACTTAGGTCTGGCCATCTGGGAGTCCGCATGGACAGGCCAGGAAGTCAAATCAACGTTCCTTGAGTATAAAACAATAACATGTACGAGGCGCCCCCTAAATGGTGACAGTATGCCAAAAAAATAAAAGATGCATATTTTCCCAAACAGCACTAAATGTGGTTGCACCCTAATCCAGCACTGATGATGAGGTACCCCCACGCGTTTCGTGGGTCACGTGACGTGTATAGATAGACTTAGCACGAACCACAGTTTTCGGATTTCAACAAAAAGTAGCGTAAATTATACTTTTGATCCAAAACAATCCCCATGTCCTTTGTCGCTGCTATCAACAGCACCCGCAACATCGCCACTTGGCTGCGTGCATGCGTGTCTTTGGCGGGAGTATCAGACCAAATCTCGTTCACCGTGCTGAAGAAATTGGCGACTATGCTAGCAGTGAGTTCTAGCCGAACCACACATGGCGAGATCAGGTTTGAGCGTGATTTTTTCCAGGAAATCGATTTCAAGACAAACGATATCATGGAGGATGGGTTTGATGGCGATTCGTACCTGTTTGTGGTGTCGTCGAAACACTTGGTGATGCTACTACGAAACCTGGGACCACATAGCCTAGACTACGTTTGCCTACGAGTTGAGTGCAGCGCCAACTTGCCCTCGATACGTCGGTACAAGCTAAATGTGGAGATCTTGACGAAAAATTTGGTGTTGAAAAAGTACCAGATCGGGTTCCAGCCGGTGGAGTTCACCAGAACCGACATCCCTACGCGATACGAGTCTAGGCTGATGGATAATGATATATACAGATTCTCGATCCAGGCTGCAATTATCAAGCAATTTCTAGAAACCGCACACGCATCCACAGAGGACTTTCGCATCGAATTGAAAGCCCTGAAGATCATTTTCACTGCCTATACGAAACAGGTGATGAAAGATCGCGATTACCTCAAACAACCAATGCATATAATGATCCTGATGGCGGTCGAGGATTTGGAGGGTTCAAACTTGGAGGAAGTCACAATGTCACTCAATTTCAGATTGCGTGATTTCCGCAATTTCCTCAGCCTAGTATCTGGCCTTCGCTCAGAGTTGGGCCGAACAGATTCATTCGCGTTGGACCTGTTGACATTTGATGTGCTATTTGATAAGGCGGGAGACCCCATACTTTTCCAGCACAAGGGCACGGATATCACGATAAATTTCATACAAATGACCACGGACGAAAGCGGGGTCATGGCGAAGCAAGATGCTGGGAAATACGTGCTCCACGCACCGGTGGTACTGAAAAGACGCATGGCTGAACCAGAACCTGCGCCCGTTACGAAAAAGACAAAAATTGATGAGCGAATCGAAATCTTGCCGGAAACGGAGGACCAAAATGAAAACTTTGGCGCGTTTGACGCGTTTGACGCGTTCGAGCCCTCGGGGCCAAGAGTCACATATGGTGAAAGAAGCACTAGCCCGCACGCCATGATTTTGGATGCCTCAGATCACAACGCCAGAAATCCGATACCCAAGAATGGTGATGTGAATAATGAAAACAACGAGATTGGCGAAAATGACGACACTGACTACAGTTCCTCAGAGACGTCTGCTACGGAGTTTGGCCCTACTCAAGCTCGCGGCCGGCCACAGTCGCTATTTCGATAATCAGCACCGGACTCAAACTATTCTCAATCACGCAAAGACCCAATTATGATGATGTATTGATGATAAATAGTGGCAGAGATTATACTATACATATGCGCCTATGCTTCTTTCGCCTCAACAGCCTTATCCAGGTAATAGTGCCTCGTCCACCGGAACCCCTGGGCCAACTGTGCGGCCTCGTTCACAAAATGACATCCAAACAACAAGTAGTTTTTAGGCGAGATCGCTAACGAATAGCGCATGAATACCAACGAGTATAAGATGAGCGACCCGGTCATGGGCCCACTGATGTATTCTGGGTCCTTTTTCAAGTCCAAGACGGCCGCAACTGGGATTCCAAAGTTCGAGACTGGGCCCCAGAAATGCGTGGTGAGCATGTATTTGAATGTCTGTTTATTGAAGATGTTGCGGAACGACATTTTATAATGAACAAGAGGTGATTGGAATAGCCCAGGTTTTGGTAAAGGTTAAATCTTGAATTCGGCTTGTGAAGGCCCGCGGGGTCGAGCCCGTTGTGTGCAGGCCGGTGGCTATGTACTGGCCCCAACTCCGACCCCGAGCCAATAGTATGTTGCTTCTTTATGTTTACACGGGCAAAGGTTAGTATAGACCTTCAAGCTTTGGATGTCATTTTTTCATAACATTTTAAAAAAATCGGGCTGGTATATGTAATTTTTCAGTTCGTTTGTGAGATTGCGCTTGCGTCGGTTGACTTCTAAGAACGCGACGTGTTCATAGACTTGATCTAAACATAAATGTTGTTGGATGTTTTCACTTCCAGGGCAAACGTAGTCTAGTCATAGCCAGCAGATAGATGAGCTTTCATCGAATGAATCAGCTCAGACTGTTTGTACCACAAAATTCAGGACAGGAGATATAATGCTGTCTCAGGACACGTTGTTGCAAAATACAACATGAAAAATGAAATTTTCGTTCAATGACTTCGGATTATCTCCGACGAGCTGAGATTTATTTCATTTGAACAATCCCGACTTGTGAATGAAAGATCCCAAGACCTTTGAGATCCTAAAGATGTGCACTTTAATTACACTTCGCATCCTTGACCTATTTCACTGAATTATTTTCCACGTGCGATGGCATCAACAAAGTAGAGATCGGAATTCGTTCCAGGTGGCAACCAGACGAGCACAATTGAAAGACGCAACTAAATTTGTGTCTCGAGGAACATGTTTCGTGCGCACCGGGTGCGTAATGAACTATTGCTGATTGATGTTTCTGTTCTGGTGACCTTGCGCGTTCCCACTGCCATCCTCATCGATGTCTATCGTGTCCTCGAAGTTTCCTTGTGCCAGCATTTGGTTAAATTGCGCCTGTGCACCATCCATCATTGGGTCTGGCACGAAAAGCGACATTTGTGGATTGTTTTGTAGATGAGGGTCTTGCATTTTCTCATTTGCAGTCGAATTGAAATGCGTATAATTCGAAACACGCAATTTACTCTGCTGTGGGTTGTTCATTATCACATTTGTGCCGTTGTTATTCATCAGACTAGAACTGTCTTCTGGGTCTTCGGAAATGCCCAAGAAGTTGGGAGAGTTTTCCGGGTTCACCACCCAAAAGGGGTCCCTCAAATTGTTACCCAACATTTCCGCCACTTGCGGATCGTACTCAAACCCGCCGAACGAGCTGGTCATCTGGCCGTTGGCCTTGTAGTCCTTAAAAGCCTGTTTCATGATGCCAATGTGGTCGAGGATTTTCTTCATGAGAAAAATGTTGCTGCGCGACCAAAGGTGGATATTTTCCTTCACGAGCTTCGAAATCGACGAGTGCAACCCCAAAAGCATGTGTAGTTGACCTTCCACCTGCGAGATAAAGTCGCCGTTGTTTTCATGGATGAAGTCGTTTGCTTTCAAGCTGATCAAAATGAAGGTCACCACAATACCCTGATAGATAAACGACGCGAAAAAGGGGTCTCTGTATATGAACACTTTGTCAAGCCTGATCTCGCCCTCTTTTGCCTCATCAGACTCCAAAATTCTGGGGATTTCACTCTTCACAAATTCAGACACAAGTTCACACGTGTGTTCATAAAACAAGAGAATCGAGCCCATGATATAGTTGAGCGCGGGCTTGCTAGGCGGCAGCTGGTCAAGAAACGGTTCTAGCAACTTGACTCTATTCACGTGAAGCACGATCAAGTCAACTAGAATATCCTTTCGCGTGACTGTGGTAGGCATATCTGTGAGGGTATCGATTTTTTTCACCACGCCATCTATCAGGTTCTCGTACTGCGGGCTCAAGTAGTAAGAAAGCTTATCAATCTCCTCACTGAACTGCTGGTTGATCGTCCACACGTTGTCCATCGAGATCTTCTTCAAAAAGCTTTCTATCATGTTCGAGTTCAGCAACCGTATGCACTCACTGAGCCCCAGCTTTAACTGCAGATTGGTCAAATTGTTCAATTTCTGTGCGTCCTCAACATTGGAGATACTGGTCACGGGCAACGACACGTGGTTGACCTGGATCATGATCGGGTTGGGCCGTCCCAAAATGGAACACATTTGAGAATTGAGGTTTCGGAGCGCAAACCAAACCCGCAACTTGGGAAGCTCATCGGTGAAGTAGTCATCGTAACCGTCTTTCAGCGCCGGTTCCGACCCTTGCTTTGAGTTCACGAGCGAGTCGAATGACAGCTCGCTCAGTTTCGACACCACATGGAGTCCCAAGGCAAACGCGATGGAGCAGCAGTGGAACATCATCAGCCATGATTCTTCATATCTTTGCTCGATGAACTCCCACTCTGTGCAGAGAATGTATGCCTGGACAGTAACAAAGGACTCGTTCATGAGGTTATGGCGAAGTTTCGAGAAGCCACGGAAGAGCCGTTTTTTGATTGGCCGGATCGCCTTCCACATTTGCTGGAAATTGGCAACTTTCGGCAGAAAAAGTTCGTTGTACTTTGTTGGGTTGAGCCTTTGCACCGAGATGATCAAAATCATGTGCAAAAGTAGCAAATCGTCGCAGTTTTCCCATGTCAAATCTGGAATCAGGTCATATTCATCAAGAAAACGGACTATTTTGCCCTCGGAAATGAAGTAATCGTATGTCTTAGT
This sequence comes from Metschnikowia rubicola, assembly GCA_030557065.1. Taxonomy (NCBI): domain Eukaryota; kingdom Fungi; phylum Ascomycota; class Pichiomycetes; order Serinales; family Metschnikowiaceae; genus Metschnikowia; species Metschnikowia rubicola. The sequence goes on along the minus strand of JAKTVE010002716.1, from coordinate 58,515 downwards.
GTCGAAAAAGAGCCTCACCAACTCTTTCATCACCTGCATGTTTCTCTCCGCAGTCTCGCCTTCAGATGCCAACCATGGAAATGGGCGTTTCTGGGCGAGTTGGCTATAACGATGCTCCGAATTATCCGAGTCATTATCGTCGTCGGCAATCTTGAACGGGTCACGTGTCCACAGGTGGTGTTTCAATGCCGACGCAGAATCTATCTTGCTGTTGTTGTTCAGGATCTTGTCGAAATCTTCCGTCATGTTATTCGACAGTAATGGGCCATAATACTTCTCGCCCTTTTCGGTGGTTTCGCCCTTGATGGGGAACAGGCCCGTCGACGAATGGTCCAGGTCCGTGTCCTCGGCGGCCTTGCCAAGTTTCCGCTGGAATTCTTCCCTGATATACTGATTTTCCAACTCCAAGCGCCGCACCTGTTCCTCCAACTTACTGATGTCAGAAGGCGATGCCAGTTTCACATGCTCGATGGAATCCAGCGCGCTGGAGCCGCTTTTTTCCGGACTATCGCCATAGGATACGTTTCGGAACTTGGATGGGAACTGACATGGCACGTTTTGCTTGGTGCACTGGTTACAAGGTTTGCGCTTGTTGCACTTGATTTTTCTCCTGCGACACCGGAAACACGAGATGGGGAGTTCGCTCATAATGACGCTTGAGGGCTATCAGATTAGAAAGTTTTTGTCGTGTTTTTTTTTTTGGAATCCCTTGTGGTATCCAGGAAAATCAAGGGAAAACAGAAGTTGTGTGTGGGTGAACGCCTTGGCGTAGATGATGAGGTTATAAAGGGGGCAAATTAGGCTCTCGATGTCTCACTTTAAGGGTGATGGATTGTGTTTGGCAAAACCGCTTTTAAACAGGATACAAAGGCAATTTTTGGGAAAAACGAGTCAGTTCGAAAAAGTGAAGTTTTGTGTCTAATTTTTTTTTTCTTCGATCGAGGCGCTGTGATCTCTTCACAGTGGGTTCACCCGGAATTATATCTGCGCAGACGAGATCTGGCCAAGCTTGGCGACGATGTAAGACAGCCGGTGAGCACCTGCACGGTTCCATCGAGCGGCGCACGAATTGACGCACGTACTGCATATTAATAAGACATTTTTAATTTGAGATTCGTCGAGATTTTGGTGTTGAGCCAGGTCTTGATCTCACTTTAGGAGGCCGGAAAGTCTTATACTCGGGGACTGCGGCCGATTGTGTTTATATCATATTGAAAATGTCCAAATTGGCTCGAAACGGATTCCGTGTGGATTGAGGTAATTATGCTTGCAAAGCCTCGGCCCTGCATTTGGCATGAGCGAAGTTTGCTGGTGCGTCGCCAACATTTACCTTGCAGATGCCATATAATATAGGCGATGTCACGGCTCCAAAGACCCTTTCACATATTGTGGCAAAATGTCAGGATATCTATTCGTGAGCTAGGCTTAAGACAGACCAAAACGTCACGAGACGTGTGAATTTTCCCAGAATGTCCCATATCATGCGCAAAATGTGTTTAGAATAGGTATGTGATTGTGGCGAGCGTTTTTCGAGGGATCGACGCGGAATCCCGATTAATCCCCGCTAACACATACACGAGGCGTCACTGATTGGCAAAAAGTAAGATGTATTTTTTGATGAACATTGAATGGTCCATACACGAATTTGCACAGTGTGGAAATGTCATATGTATTTTTCCTATGTGATATTCTTTGCGTGGCCCCAACTTGGTATGGGCTATATCTTGCATGCCCTGGGCTACCCTGTGCAACATTCATACCATATGAAATAAAGACAATCGCAGAACAGAAACAAATGCCTCATAAGCGCACTTATTAATTTACAAGCAAAATAGAGAAATTTTGCTTTTATTCGAAGATGAATGATATGAGCACTTTGATATTGCGTTGTCGAAAACAAACGAAGACTTTCATAGTGGTGAAAAGTAGACATCAGCGTGGCCTAAGTCACATGCCGAAATCACGTAATAGGCATTGACCTGTACGCTTCTTCAAGCATGTAGATATTCCAGCTTACGTGATTTTGAACGCTTGTGCCCTTGAATTGTGGCTTTCTGGAGTTCATAGGTATTCAGGTGGACCATCTTTTAGTCTGTATTCGCCTCTGTTTATACATAAATTACGCCATAAGGCAGAATCTAATGTCATTAAAGCATGATGTGAGCAAATAAACGCTTGTGTCATTTGCAGGACTCATGAGGTTCCACTCAACAGCGAGAATTCATATCCACGGCCAATTCTATGAGCGCATGGAAGAGCATTTTTTGGTGGCTGCGTCTAGTGATCTTCACATTGATCGCCACTCTGGATGTCGTCTTTGCCGTGCGTGGCTGGGATACATTTGTGTAACCCACAAGCGGAGATTTCGATTTAAATTGGTGAGGGGACGAAATCGCGTCATTTTTTGTAAGATAATAGAGTTCTTGAAGTTTTAAGAGTTGGTCGTAAAACGAGATCGACCACATCGGGCTCTGTTTCAAAGATCCCTAAGATTCATCTAGTAAAGTCTCTCGGATTCTTGATGAGTCTTTGACTCAATAGTGTTTTTGCACTCACGACCCAGTACAGTCGTAGAAATTGGCCCCATCACTACCTTTCAGGACCAAATCTGCTTCTGTGAAATACTGTACCAAGACTCTTTTCGGAAAGATAAACCTAAAATATCAAAAGCGTGTCTCATGAAAACCCACAGGCTTGTCCCTGAATACAAGAAGCAGCAGTAAGCAAAGATCATAGCAAGAGGTGAATTGAGTGGCAAAGTACTTTTTGGATTTTGGCGTCTTGCGTACAGTGTCACTAGATCTGATAAGAAAACACATCTATCCACACATATGCTGATATTTCTGTTTACAAATACTTGGATAGTAGACTGCCACTCGGCAATTTGCCATCTAAGTGTTTTTCTTGGTGAAAGAGAGAAAAAAACACACACACAGACTTCTAGATGCATTCATGTGTGACGAAAACAATCGAGATCAAGAGATATTGTACCCTTCATGAAAGCCAGAGCTAAGCCGGAGGTTGGGCGACCCTGCCCATCTGACCGGCAATATAGTGGTTCAGTCCTCAGAAAAGTGGCGGATGTGGCGAATTGAAGCTCTTCAAATCAAGGATCTCAATTCAACACTCTTCCCAGAATCTTTTTTAAAATTATACACCTCAACTTATTAGATCATTTCAATTTTCTTCTCTTAATTATAATACAAGTAGCAGGCGAATGTTCCCAATCCTGTGAATCTGCAACCGTCCAGAACCTTGTCTCGATAGAAGAGGTGTTTTCAAAGAAACACCTATGAAATCGTAATTTTCGAGGTATCAAATCGGGCCGGTCTATTGTTGCTGACCTCAAAAGATTTCTGGGATCAGAGCGGCGATTTGCACCCAGACTATATGGGGCAGCACGGCATCTATGGCGTGCTTGCGTGCCTCTAATGAGTCTAAAAAGACTTATATCCTTATCAGCCGAAACAGTGAGTCTCACCCTAACGGTCGGGTGTATTCTGCTGTTGGAATGTTTGACGCCTTAGGCCACCAGAGCTTGCGAGTTATAGACCGATTTCAGAAAGGCCATAGTATCTCCATACTGTGCCTTGCAGCTGCTGCGCTTACCTTCGCTATTTTCTCAAAGTCTTAGCAAACCCAAGTCTGTATTTACATGCTCGGTTTCGATTTGTTGGCGTCAGTAGAGACTTTTCTCAGAATTGAACTGCTAATAATCTCAATGGATGAGCGAACCCGATGAAAAGTGTCTTGAACTAAAACTCAATCATGCCTGATTTGAGTCTCTCGAGCGATGGCACTCCCAGTCATCCTACGGTACGACCTGTTTAAAAGATCAAATCTATTGAGAATTAGAAATGGAACCCAGGTTATCTCCTAAAAAAGCGCAATTTTGGTTTGAGGATCCGTTTTTTTCGCGTTTTCCCGAAAGATATACCTAGGTTATCTCCTAGCCCAATATCCTCACAAATAGGTCTTTCTATAGTGCGTCATGATCTATTGCCAAATGGTAACCCAGAACAGAGTTCTCAGAAAAGTAACTTCATTTCCAACAGGTATCAAAAACCAAAATTTTGTCGTTATCAGAACGAATAAGCTTTGTCTGACACGAACTACAACCTTGCAAGAACTCTATACACCAAATACACCAAGAACGTCAAAACTGTAATGATATTAATATACTGTACACTGCACTAACGGCGGTCGGCGCCGAAACTGCGCTTACCCGAAAACAAGTGCTTGGGCATCGCCGCGGCCGTGTGACGGTCACCCTCTCCCTGTCTGGCCATTCTGTTTCTCTCTCTGCGGTGCAATTTCGCCACGCGTTCCGCCTGCGACCGCACGGCGCCGTCGGCGACACCTCCAGTCAACCGGTCGGGCTGGTTAAGTGGCGCACGCTTCTTCTCGATACGTTTCTGGATGCCCTGGTTGCGCTTCAAGATATCAACACCGCTCAACTCCTTCTTACCCAGCTTGGCGCGCGTCTTCAACGCCGACGTGTCGTGACCCAACAGCTCCATGTGGTCCTCCATCTGGCCAAATGTCTTACGGATGTGTTCACGGGGCATCATGGCGCGGTTTTTGAGCGCCTTCTTGTTGCGGGCATCCTGGATCATGACCTTATGTTTGTTACGGATCCACTCGGCCTTCTCGCCCACGTCCGCCGCGTCCTCATCCTCCAATTCAGAATCGGAGTTGTAGAAGCCCTCAGCCTCCAAACGGTCCTCCTCATCCTCCAACGCCTGCAACTTGGCGGCGATGTCTGCATCCAAGAAGTCGTACACGTTCTTGCCGTCCAATACTTCAGGCATCGTGTCCTGTTTCCACTCGTCGTCTTCCAACATGTAGAAGTCCTTCAAGTTGATGTTGAACACACCAGCCCCGCCATTCTCCAGCTCCACGTCACGTGACAACAAGCGCCTGTTGGGGTCCTCGGGGTCATATTTCTGCAACAACTTGGCGCCCTCGGGAATATGGGCCGGTCTATCGAGCTCGTCACGCAGCTGTGGTCTGGCCACGTGGATCTTGTTCAAGACATTCGACACACGTGCAGAACCCTTCAATTTCTGCTCGATACGCGCCGTCAACAACTTCTCGCACGCCTGGTTACGCACCTGCATCACGTTTTCCTCCTCGTAACACGAAGTGTGCATGATATCAATGCCCGGCACTGCAGCCAAGCCGGCCAACAAGTCCTGTTTCTCCTGGTCCAAATCCTCGGTCTTCAAGATATCCGACTTGTTCATCACCACCATGACGGATTTGTTGGCGAACAATGGCTTGATCAGGTAGAACAACTTGACCTGCGCCTCGATCGAGAAGCCACACTGCTCGGACAAGTCCATGAAGTATAACACGCACGAGCGCAAATGAGCGATCGCGTAAATCGACTGCATTTCGATGTTGTTCATCTCCTCGGTGGGCCTGTCCAAGATACCTGGCGTATCGATCGCCTGGAAACGCAAGTATTTGTAGTCGAAATGTCCCACGTATAACGACTTGGTGGTGAAAGCATATGGCTGCACCTCTACATCGGCCTTGGTGATACACCTCAAGAACGACGACTTACCAACGTTGGGGTACCCGCAAATAAGCAAGGTTCTGGTGTTAGGGTCGATCGAGGGCAAACGGCCCAAATGCTGGCGCACCTGCTCCAAGTACACAAACGGGTCCTTCAACTTCTTGATGATTGTGGCCATACGACCCAAAGCAGCACGCTTCAACTGCTTACACTGGTACAAGGACTGGCCAAACTTGAGCAAACGCACGTAGTCACGTGACACCTGCTCAATCAAGGTCTTCGCCTTCAGCACCGCCGCCAAAGATACCTTATAATGGTTTTTTTCGTACAACGTGTCCATCAAGTCTCTGTGGAAAGGGTGAACGTCATTGATGTTGGGGAAACCGGAAATCATATCGGTCAACTTCTCGGCAAACCCGTCCGAAGTAAATTTGACTTTTCTCATGTAGAAGGCCCTGATACGGGTGATCTTGAAACCGGCACGAATGACGGTGGGCGTCTTTCTTTGCGTGCGGTTAAGCACGATATCCAACATATCGTTGGCCGTGGGCACCGTGGGGATGTCCTTCCATGTGAGCTGCATTGTGTGTGTGGTGTGGACTGGGAAGGAAGAGGTGTTTTTTGGAAAATCTCTCTCATGTACTAGCGAAGGGCATCGCTCGCATTTTTTTTTGTGTGTACTGCAGGCAACCACAGGGTTGAAGCCTGGTCTCATCCCGATCACTGATCACTGATTAGCCTATTGCGCTTTATGTCTGAGAGATGTATGGGGTTATACGGTTTTCTTTTGGGTACAAGGCGAAACGTAGAATGCTTTTTTTTTGAAATTTAAAAGAATATATTTCTTTCCATCCACTCACGTTGATGGTATTGTTTATGTGAATACTGCTTGATCTCTCTTCAATTCTAATTACTCCGCGGTATGTGCGCACTGATACAGTACATCATTATTATGTGCGATGCGGGGCGATGCCCATGAAATGATTATGGGCGATGCGGACGGTCTGTGCAGCGAGATTTAAACCGGTTTCTTGAAAAGTTACAGTTTTTCTTGTTTAATATCGTAAAATCGATGATACAATACGACACATATGTAAAGAGCTTGTTTAAAGATAAATCTTTGTTGGATTTTTGAAGAGTAATTCTGGACATTGGGGGGTTCTAGAAATGAGAATGCGCTTTTGGTAGGGAACCCCCCAAGGCTTGCCCCTAATTTTGTTTTGCCCCTTTATTTTCAGATTTTGATTTTTACCTTAGATAATCACGAAGACTTTCACTCATGACATATCAAAGCATGTTATGATGAAGTTCAAGTGTGTCTTCGCTTGTGGAGTCCAAATTTCGCGTCATGAAGATGGCTCGAGTGTTAAAAGATCATTTTACGGGTTCATTGTTTGTATGCTGCTTGGCAACTTGATCCATATTTTTTTCTCATTTATCTTTATCCTGTGCTTGATGTAGTTGAAAAGAATGATTTCTGAACTTATTTTTTAGCTTTTACCTTTTCACAGCCCAGCTCCTTGGAGGTCACAGCGACCCCATAGTGAATGTACATAATAATGGGTATTGCAGCGTTGAGCCTGCTATAAGGCCTCACGAAAACGCTAATTGACCAAAAATAAACGATCCGTTTTTCGATGAAATTTCTTATGCTTTTTTCGCTTTTATCATCATGACGCTTACAAGATGAGTTGTGTTCACCTTGAGTAATACTCCCGAACTTGACCTTGCGTTGTATTGCGTGCACTGCGAAGACTCACCGAAGTTCATAGGATGATAAATATGAAAAAGAAATCAGTTCAAATCAGCAATCTATGTCCGGGAAAACAAACCTGAGGAGGCTCAATTCAAAACTTTTTTTTTTCTTTTTTTTTTTGAATCGAGCCAAACGTTTAATCAAGGTGAAAGCATCGATGAATTGTGATGATAGAATGTGTAGTGTGATCTGACACACACACACACACACACACACACACACGAAGATCTAACCACTACGAGTCTAACTCATAGCTATAGTCCCTCAACAGCTTCTGCTTACACAAAGCCTTATAGCATAGTATCGAAATTTACGGTGGAATATCTATAGGCTTAACAATACTCTGTAAAGCATGGGTGGAGCGGATGAAAATATCCGACCTGATTTGAGCCCCAAGTGTATCCGCCACCAGATAAGCCTTGTATCAAACTCAGCCACGAAGAACTATTCATGAATGACACCTTGTGCAGAACTAGCAATTTGAAGTCGTGTTCGGTAAAAATACCGTCTTTGCTCAAACTTTCTCCGTTTTATCAACTTACTCGTTGTAGTGGTAGACCAAGTAGTTGGGCAAGCCAAACACTTCGTAGCCAAGACGCTTGGCCATTTTGGCAAATCCTTCGGTCTCAATCAAGTGGTAGAATGGGAAAGAGGGGAACATGGCGCCGTCTCTATGCACCTCTGCATTCACCAAGACGGCTCCGCCGCCAACACCATCCAAAGGCATCTCGACATTGGGTTCACCGTTTTCGTCGTAGAAATGCGCCATCAACGGCCTGTACGTGGCGATCTCACTATAGCCTTCCACGATGATTTCATCATCGCCCATTTCCTTGGCCAACCGTAAGCCTTCCTCAGACTCCACCCAGTTGTTGAAGTCATAAGGCCGAATACTAGGCTTGCCATCTTTAGTGTACCTTTGATACACGTTAGCACTCAAGACGGGTTTCTGATGTGCAATTAGATCCTCCAAAAGCGTAGGCGCCGTTTCAACAATGTCCGCGTCTAACCACAACACCCACAGCGTCGACGGTGAGATTGTGGTGAACACCAAAGAGTTACGCGCCAACGCCATCATCAGGCGGCGCTCTTTCTGTACAGCCAATGCATGTCTGTCTTTTTCCAGCTGCGACTCCAATGAAGGAGTATCCTGGCGTAAAAGCGTGATTTTCTTGAACTTTTTCGGGCTCAGCTGCGTGACTTTAATGGCTTTTTCCAACTGCTTCATTGCGTAGTCACCCTCGGTTGTTCTTGGGAAAATGAACCCCAACGAGATCAATTTATGGTCGTAGGTGAGTTTGTTCAAATTTTCCCAGTATTCCGGTAAAAACTTCAGCATCGGCGTCAAAATCAACACTTCGCCCACGTGGCCCTTTTCCGTCACATCCAACTTGTTCAAGTCGTAATGAGAAATATGGTTTTTCGGCATGCTCGTCAAAATCCGCAGGTCCTTGTTACCCTGGGACAACCAGCCTTTGCTCTTTTTCGCATACGAGTACTTCTTCTGCGAGTGCAATTTTGGTGCTGACGAGGATGAGAAGAAAAACACATAGGCAAGAAGCGCAAGCACCGCCAAGCCAACAAGCGCAAGCGGCTTTTTTCGTATGCTGCGCACAACCTGGCTTCTTGTGAACATACTCGCCATGATGGTGATACCAGGAGATGAAATCAGTGTGTTTTCGGGCGCGTAAGTGAACCCGTGAGGCCGTCTCTTGTGTGCAGGCCATTAGCGAGGAGAGCTGTTGATAGGGTGTCCAATTGCCCTCAGGAGGCCACGATTTTTTTTTTCTTGTTTGGCAAAATACTGCCCTCTACTTGAATTTGGGGGACCACAATTTCATGGGTTGAAAAAATGTAAGAAAGTAGACAATGGCCAAGAGATCTATGAGTGACCTCAACGTCTTCATCCCGCGCGGACATCAAGAGCACTTGCGTATGCAGGCGCCAGGGACTAGCTTCATAGCTAAGAAAATAGAAGGACGTTCAATAGATAGTATATTTAGTCATGCATTGTTATTTTTTTTGAATTCGGGCTTAGTGAGCTAATGAGATTTTAAGATTGATTGGTACAACTCATCAGCTTATTGCACGTGACTGGATTACCATCGCCTGGGCCTTCCAGTAATGATTGTTTCTTGTGTAGTGATAAGCCTTCATCGCTTACGATTGTGAAAGCAGTTAAAATACTTAATATGTGTAATGTGAAATCCTTTATGTCGGTCTAATCTTTTGAAGTTTTACCGGTATTTTGTGCTTCCCAAAATAATAGAGCGCCGCATATAGTCTGATTTCGCCAAGCTTGTTTCTGGCCAGCATAGGCTGCATAGACGATGTCAATTGTGGCATTCAAATTTATTTGCAGACATGGACGCTAGACATGTAGACTGTCATGAGAACAAGGGCGAGAATATGAAACCACTACTTTATAGCACCCAATATTACTTTCAATGGGCGAGAATTTTGGCCAAGGATCTTTCTCGTCTATGAAGATCGCTGTTGCAATGAGCTGAACGTGACAGTTGGCTCCCACATTAACAAGGCTGGCAGGGCAGTCTGCCGCCGTTCCACGGCCAACAATACCGGTGGTATACTATCAGACTTTGTCTACTGGTCTACACTGGTGAGTGGAACATAACCACTAAAGAAAGCAAAAGAAAAAATAAAGCGTAGCATTCATAAGTTTCCACAACACTAATAAAGCGCTTACTTGAACACCTTACCGTCGGCAATCTCGATCTTCTTGCCGTCAACCTCCACAGGCTCGTCCCAAGCGAGCATGTTGTCAACGAACTTTCTGACCTTCTCG
>JAKTVE010002716.1:0-48412 GCA_030557065.1 Metschnikowia rubicola | reverse complement strand
AGCCTTCGTTTTCGGATATCCGATACGATGAGCCTTCGTTTTCGTACCATCGTACAGCCCCGAATACGATGGTGTACGAAAAGTTCGCAACACTGGTGACAAGTCTCTATCACTTGCGCTTGTAAAAGCAGATTGAAAACTTAGTATGTGTGTTGAAAAATCCTTTATGGCCAATATGAACTTTTGAGGTTTTTCTTGAATTTTATGCTTCCCAAAAAAATACAGCGCCGCATATAGTCTGATTTCGCTAACTTTGGGTCTGGCCAGCATAGGCTGCATAGACGATGTCAATTGTGGCATTCAAATTTATTTGCAGACATGGACGCAAAGCATGTAAACTGTCATGAGAACAAGGGCGAGACTTTATAGCACACGAAATACTCCTTTAAACCGCAAGGAGTTTATCGATGGATCTTTCTCGTCTATGGAGCTCACTGTTGCAATGAGCTGAACGATGACAGTTGGCTCCTTCTTTGATATGTAGTCTGGCAAGGCAGTCTGCCGCCGTTTCATGGCCAACAATACCGGTGGTATACTATCAGACTTTGTCTACTGGTCTACACTGGTGAGTGGAACATAACCACTAAAGAAAGCAAAAGAAAAAATAAAGCGTAGCATTCATAAGTTTCCACAACACTAATAAAGCGCTTATTTGAACACCTTACCGTCGGCAATCTCGATCTTCTTGCCGTCAACCTCCACAGGCTCGTCCCAAGCGAGCATGTTGTCAACGAACTTTCTGACCTTCTCGTCAGAACCGTCCAACTTGGTGTAAGCGTAAGACTCCCAGTCAGGGGCAACGTCGAAAGCTGGAGCGTAGTCCTGGCCTCTCACCAAGAAGAAACCAGTGATACCGTTGGCGTTGTTCTCACCGTAGACAACCAAGCAACCAAACATGTATTTGGTAGAGGCAGACAATCTGTTGAAAAAGCCACCAACCAAGTTGTTCGACATGAAAGTCAAGGTCAACTCGTCGTTGTACTTGTAGTCGACCTTGTACAAGGACCACTCCTCAGGGTTGTACATGTTCTTCCAGAACCATGGGATGGCGGTCTCTCTGGTCTCCTCGTTGGAGTAGATTCTCTTCCACTCGTCCAAGGCCTGGGTTGGCTTACCCAACAACTCCAATGGGTGCTTAGGCTTAGGGGCCTGCTCGGCTGGAGCGGCCTCCTCCTTCTTCACCTCCTTCTTGGCCTCCTTCTTAGGGGCCTCCTGTGCAGGAGCCTTCTTCTCCTTCTTTGGTGGAGTGAACTCGACTGGCTTGGCAATGAACTCAATCTGAGCAAACACGGTCTTGAACAATGGCTGGGCGGAAACAGTCTTGAACCATCTGGTGATGGCAGGATTCTGCTTTCTCCACTCGGCGCCAAACAAGAAGTTGAAGCCTCTCACAAACTGGAAGGCGGCAAAGTAGTCGGCAAAAGTGATTCTCTCGCCAACAAGGAAAGTGTACTTGGTCAATCTGGACTCGTACAAGCTGGTGATATTCTCCAAGGCGGCCTTGTTGTCATCAACCTGTCTCTTGTTGAAAGGCTCCTGGCCAGTCAAGGGTCTGAAAACCTTGGCGGCAGTTGGCAAAAACTCCGTGTTGGTGAGCGACAACCACTTGAAGATCTCGGCGTACTCAGTGTTGTTCTTGCCCCACAACTTGTGGTCCTCGACGAGGGAAAGCACTGGAAACTGTTAGTAATTAAGATCCATAAAAAAATAAATTTGGCCATGGAACGTTCTTTCAGAGTAGAAAATCTCGACATAATGTGTTAAGACAGGGATAACTGTATAATAAAAAGGTTTCTCATCATAGAACGCGGTGGGTGGGAAAGTTATACATACAGTAAACGGAGATAGCAATGACCTCGGTCAACTTGACACCCTTTGGGCCAATGAAGGCTGGCACCTTGGCCAATGGGAAGTGCTTCTTGTAGGCAGCAGACGAGGCTGGGTCGACGATCTCGACATCCAACTTGAAGTGCTTGACCAAAGCGGTGGGGATGACACCCCTGATTTTAGAGTCGGCGAAAAGAGTTCCCTGAGACATTGTATTTGTAGTGGTTGAAGTGAGGTTATAATATGGAGAAAAATTTGCTTCTTGACTCTTGGAATTGGATGGTCACGTGATGCGCGCACAAGAACCGCGGCGGGTAATCTTTTGGTAAGCTTAACCGGGGTGTGTGGCACCGCTGTGGCCGCAGACTTGAAGTGCCTGTAATTTGAGAAAGACATTTTGCAGACAAATTCTTCCCTTTTTCGTAAATTTTTATAAAGATGGAGTCTTTCTGAGCCATATTCACGATCGAGAGAAAGTATTGTGAATCCATTGAGAGTCACCTTCCCTCCCTTTGATGTGCCTGTCGCGTCTTAGTGGTGGTGTATTCATGTAGATCAGGAGCCGCTTGTCATCTCAGAAAACAAAACAGAATCGAGTGATAAAGCGTGCGTTTTTGCATAAGCCGTTTTAACAGCCTTTTTTCTATCTCAGTGTATCTCTTTAAGGTCACCAGCCCTTTATCACAACCATCCTAGAAGATCACCAGGATGAAAAATGACCCGAAAAATTTACCCTTGGAGACCACAAAATCTTCCACATTTTGATTCCATTGGCTGCTGTCGATACTCACACTCATGGACTCGAATGTTATGAAATTTTTGTGACCGATATAATTAAATCTGCTGGATTCTTCTGTGTCGCACTAGCGCGAGACTTCACTATGTATTCTGACTATTCTGGCTGCAAATACTTGATAATCCCTACTTTTTCATGTATGGCAGTCATGGTAGTATGTGTGTTATCTGCATTCATAGCTTCTCAAATAGTTTTCTTTTTTACTTGAACAGTAATGGCCGATACGTTGCCTGCGTGTCATTTAAAGTTGGCGAGATACCCCTGGCAGGTTTATGTAGTGATTGGCAGAAGCTTGACTTTGACTGGTAAGATTCCGAGAAATACGCAATAGCTATTCCATGAGTCTCAGCATCCCTGGAAAAATCGCCTTGGATTAGAAAGAATACGCTTGGCGATGCAATTGTAGCATTGGATAATGGTAACACATCTCTCTCATCAGAAACGACTTTTTCTTCTCGAAGATATCATTGCAATGAGACTGTTTCACAGTATCGTATATTCGATGCTTGACGTTGTATAAATGTTCATGAAGCAAAGAAAAATCCCGTTGTTCTCACATTTTAATAGCTTCACGTTGTCAGATATCCCATATTTGCCATCAGTCAGCTGCAAACATTTGTTGTCCTAAATGAAACACGCCCCAGTGAGAGTTAAATAATGTTTCGAGGGCTCACATGATTCAATCCAATGTATGTAGATGGAGAGGCCAGGTGTTTTATGATAAGCCTCAGAGTTAATAAGAATGCAGTGTCAGAAAAGGTCATAAGTCATAAAGAAGTCAGACTGGGTATAAGTCATGAGAAAGTCATAGACTGGTCATGAGACATGAGAAATCCATAGATTGGGCATAAGGCCTGTCAAAATTAATCAGTCGTGAGTGAAGAAAAAAATTAAGAATGGTCATTTGAGACCTGATCAACCTGGTTTGCAACTGCTATTCAGAAATTTCAGGAGAAGTGGTCTAATGCAGTATGGAGTGTTCAGGTTCCTCGTGCTGGGTTCCGTGCGCTCAGCTAGTGTTTTCTTAATCTAATTCAGAATAAGGATAGATCTCGATTTGCGAGCCGCTCAATCTGTTCCCAGCCTGCTGGCTATCTGTTCCATCTTGAAAACGCTTTTGCCCGGTTTTTGAGTTCAGAATACTTATCACATTTTCAGCTTTACTAGCTGTGTGACTATATTCTGTATAAGGTATAATGAGGCATTGTCATCATTAATTTCATTTCAAAATCAATTGTTTTTTGTGCAAAGTTGCATTGCCAGGATATTTGGGCCGGTTGCCTTTCCCTCGTTGGTAATTTCATCAATACGAAAGCTATGCATACGTGCCAAGTTGCCACAACCAGTAATCGGCTGATCATCAACTTGTGCGCTAACGCCGAGCTGCTCTGACGTAAGGGGTTTTGTCCACCGCGCAACGCGGTTGCCGGATGGCATTAAAGCCAGTCGTCTTTTGAAAGGGTGCATATAGACTTTGCGATCGATAAACATAGGGGTGCTTTCGAGAGGTCATCGAAAGCCCGCTATCTCTGAGAATACAAGTAAACGTTTGGCATCGCTATTTGTGAAATATGGTAGTCTGAAATGGCTTTCATCACGCTTAGAAAGAAGGCTCGTTCGTAAAATACTTAGTTTTAAGGACGAAAAACTACATGTTCACACGTACACAGCTGCGGAATGCACATGCGCTTGTGCATGTCTGCATGGGGAACATAGCGACTTTTTTTCCTATACATATGAGCGGAAATTTGAGAGCTCAAAATTCCGAGACCGCCGAGCGAAAGGTTTCGACTTGTTTCGAAGATTTATTCTTTCCATCGTCTTTGACACCGGGGAAACAGAAAGAAATCAAGTTCATTTCACAAAAGTCGGCTGGGATCGCTTTAACAATTAGGTAGGGTCGCACCAGTGATGACGTGTTTTGCGTGATGCGTTAAACCGTTGGCGCTAATTGAGGTAACATGCCTTCTCGCCCAACATTCCGCTGGGCGGGGGTCTCTATACCGCACTGCAGGAACAGTGGACTGAGCAGGCGCGCCGTGCTTATGTCGCACACATGTGACGAAAAGCGACATGCATCAAACAAAGACCAGATCGACTTTAAGAAGAATCACAAACTTATGTTGTTGTCCACTCAAAATCTCGCGAGTAATTCGAATTGCATAAAAAATGTGCTCATTTTAGAGGTGAAGCAAATTGTGCTACTATGTATCTAGTGTAACTCATGTATGACTTTCTCGCTTGAGTCATACGCATTTGAGTCATCAAAGGAAACCCAAATATGACTCAGCCACAACACAACACACAACATGGGCCTTGCGATGTATTACAATGCCGGCTTGCAAAATCCCGTGTCGATCTGGACTTATTGCGGCCTCGGCCGAAGCTTTCGCCACACCGACAAATATTGCCTGATCGAGCCGCATGTGCGTTTCGTTTCGCGATGTGATTGATTTTCCCCTTTCGGACATGCATCAGAAAGCGTGTCGACGACGCCCCTAAACAATTTTGCTTGTAGAAACAGTCTATCAACAAAATAAATTGAGACTTTTAAGCTTAAGGGCAAGAATTTGACCAACCGAAATACCGCACCCATTTTGCCTTCAGATCCAGCAGGATATTGGAAGCTTCAATCATGTTGAATATGACAAAGAGCGTTTTCGAACACTTTTCCTGAGTGGCGGATGCGGTGCCGATTTTGTTGGAATAAGCTTTTAAAATGTTCAATGCCAAACACCTCGAGTTCGGCATTAGCGCAGGATAACGAGATGTTAGATCATCATCGAGTTGTGCTTCGAGCTCAGAATCCGAAGAACTAGCATATGCTTGTTGCAGTATTTTCAGCTGATAATCACGAAGGACCAATTCCCAAAAAACTTCACGTAGTTTGCCTGCATCAGATGAGAGTCTGCCCGACGAAAATGTGAGACCCTGATAGTCATTGCAAAGGAGAGAGACTTCTGATTCTGTGAGCGTAAAGAATAACGAAAGAGAATGGGCGTTTTCCGACTCGAGCGGCGTTTCATTCTCAAGAGATTCGAGGACACTTTCGGATGAAGGGCGATCCCCAGAATCACAGTTGATGCCAAATGACGAAACTCGCTTCTTCAAGAAAAAGCGAAGAATAACTATTGCCTGGAAAGACGCAGTCGTGAAAACTGTGCTACTCAACCTCTTGAGAATCGTGCTATGCACGCGTTTGAAGCGGGCCGTGAGCTGGTGTATGAGTCTGCCCTGATTGGCCAAAATCGTATAGTATGCCTGGTCCATGGCAAATCCTGGTTTGGTCGCTTGGATCAAAACTGCCTGAAGAATGAGCACAACCGATATAAGAATTTTTTCAAAATTTTGATACGACACGAATGTAACGTCTTTCTTTTCAAACTCACGCCATCTTGACAATTGTACACGGTTTAGTTCCAATATTGTCTCTGCTCCAACATCCTCATTACATAGTAGCAAACAGTCAAACAAGAAGCGCTCAGTACCATCTGAGTTTTCAAGCATTTCACTGGCCTGGAAGAGTCGCACGCAATAATTGGGAATGCACGACTCCCAGACCCGTAGATCGTTAAACAAGTCCAAGAGCCAGAAGTACTTTTGATGATGGATTAGGCCAATGAACGAATCGGCGTCTCCGGGCGACGTAAGGAACTCGGACGTTGTGTGCAGTGCAAACAGTATTTTGCGGTGGGGCAACACGAACGGCTCGCTATTGGAAAGCTCCATTTTCTCGTTGAAATCCAGGTGCATGACGCCGCCTAGCTGTTTATCGTGAAGTTCCGGGTTCATCAAGATCCGTTTGATGTCAACGTTTTCCTGAAAACGGTTGCGCATGCCTTGAACTGGATGGGTGTCTGTGTTTGAGCCTGCGGAAAACCACAGGTCAAAGAAATGGGATAAATCATCCTGTTGGAGAAGAAAATCCAGCTCAGCAGGGTTCGTCATGATCTCCAAGACAGGGTATGTGTGTGTTTGGTTTGTCTGTAGCTCGTTGCAGAGCGCCTGCTCGGCCTCGGCCAAGTCCTTGGGCAAATGTAAATGTCTATATGGTTTGTATGCATCGTAGCCATTCTTGTAAAGTTTGGACACCGGGATCGACTGGTCCAAAATGCGGTAATACGGAGGCACAAGCATTTCGTGCCAAACTCCACTGGTGCGAGGATCGTAGTAGTTATACAGGCTGAAGTTAAGCCGTATTCCCCGGTAACAGCGTCTTTTTGAGCTCACGCAGTTTTGGCACACGGGTAGTTGTTCGTCACATTTCATATGGCGGTCCCGGCACGTGAAGCAGCCCAGGCGGGTGCGAGATCTCTTGACCTTTTGGTTTTGCTTCGCCTGTCTTTTTCGCATGCAGTAGATTTGATGTGACTTGTGATTAATTTATGCTTGTTTGACGCGTAGTTGGTCTTGTTTTGCCTGGATCAATGGATCGTGGTTACGATACGCGCAGAAAGGTAAATGGACAAAAGGGCAAACGAGAAAACGAATATGTGGGTGGTTTTTTGAATCAAACGGTGTCACAGGAGAGTCATGGAATGAATGTGGGTGAAAGAATCTGTTGATAGGGGCAAATATCAGGGGTCCCCTGGACCAGTTGCAGTGAGTAAGATCGACTGCCGCGCTGCGTTGAGTTGGGAACGGTTGCTCAAACAAAGTGAAGTTTCGACTGATTCGTAATTTGCCAGAAAGTAAGCGCTTAAGAACACTCTATATAAGCGGAGGAAATGAAAAAGTCGGATCCAGAAAAGCCGGGCAAGGGTGAGGATACAAGGGGGGTAAAAGAGTTCTGGATGCAAACGCATCATGAAGCAACGGTTGGCGCCAGAATTGTGCATTGAGATGTGCAATCGTAGTGGGCGCGTATATGCACGCCTCACGGGCTGGCGATTTGAGTTGACCCGGAACGCGAGCAGCTGTAGAGTGAAGGAAAAGCCACACCATACATGAAGTCCTTGCATTGTGCACGACATGCGTCACGCACCAGCTGATTGTTTGCGCGGTCTCCTGCAGCCGTCGGCTTACCGCATTCCCTCGCGAATTGCTATTCCAGATCGGCCAAAAATAAGTATCTCAGATTCTTTACACCAGTGAGTTGACTTTCGTAATTTTTTTACTGCTAGCTCAGAAGCTTATTCTGGCCTACACACACACACACACATTAGCCGGATTTGGGCTGGAGAAAAATTTTGCAGAAATCGCAAAAACTTACACCATGGCAAACGCATAGTTCGAGACAAAGAAAAGCATTATGAGCTTTTCAAATTTCAGTAGGCTGCCCAATCAAAAATGTTACGTATGTGCGGGAATTGGGCAATGTGGCAATGTGGATGGTCGGCCGCTTAACTCCGCGACTAATAATGTCACGACCCATCCGAGATGTGTAAGTTTAGGCAATTTGTTGTTTATTTTCGTATTCCCCTTGAGACGATAATCTGAAATCTGCAAGAATAGCCACTTGTGTGTGACCCCACTTGAGTGTACCGGCCGAATTGGGCCTGTTACGGCTGCAGCATCACACATGAATTAAAGGGGCATTTTTTTACAAGAGCAACGATCATGAAAACGAGAAAAATAGCCGAGTGGGAGAGGTCATCTCATATGAGATAAATCAAGACATTATACAATTTAATAAATATCGTAAAGTTAAATAAGTGACTTTCAGTTTAAAGGCATCAGTGGCGCAAAAAAATCTTTGCGGGTGACCCAAATCAGAATGAAAGTGAAAAATAAAAAAACGTACATGGCGCCAAGGCCACAGCGGTCGACCAAAAGCGGAAACAATGAAACCACCAAGACATTTGTGGCCCAGCCACAAATCACCAGGCAACTCATGATGCGTTCGTCCGCCTGCGAGATTTCCATGCTCAAAACAGCCGTGCATGGACCCCATGTTGTAGCAAACACAAATAAGTAAAAACAAGAAGTTACTAGCATGGGAATGCCAAGCAGAGTCGTGCCGTCAATTTTGACAACAATGCCCATCGTGGCAAATGCAAGTATCAACGCACTTAGTAATATCAGCCCAGAGAATAATGGCATGCGGGCTCCCCGCAGGCGCACCAAGAAGCCCGAAATGGTTGTGCCGGCCAAATTGCATACGCTGAGAAGGAGGCCCGAGAATTTGACCGGGCTCGAAACGACAACGAGCAGGTCAAACATGGTTTTCCCGAAATAAAAGAAAAATGTGGCTCCGCTCATCTGCTGAAGGAATGAAAGGATGCAACATACAGCTAGGCGTCGTTTATCAAGAGTATTCTTTTCGGCCCGGGCAGTTTCGCCAAACAGACTAGTTTTCAACACGTGTAGGGCACAGATCCACGTTTCGTCTTTATCCATGTCGACCAATAATTTATCCAAGGTTTCTCGGAACCGCCGAGGATCTCCTAATATCAAAATTTCTCGTGGTGATTCGGGTAAACAGGTCAGGCAAATCAAGGCGAAAATGGGCACTAGCACAGTCAACACGCAGAAGATTAGTTCCGAATAGACGCCAGTATATATGAAAAGGCAATTACCCAAGAACACAAAAAGCGCCACAATCACCTGAAACAACGCGAGAAACGTCACGTTCATACTTGAAAACGTGCTGATGTGGCTGATATAGATGGGTCCTATGACGCACAGGGCGCCGGCGCTAGCACCTTGGAACATTCTGCCAATTGAATAAAGGTAAAGACTACTGGGGCCGCCCGTGAGGCTGCAAAGGGATATTGCGGAGCCAAAAAGAAACACAACATGACAGACTCGAAACAGCATGAGGTGGCCTAATCTTTGGGTACTTTTCATCACAAAGAGAAGTGTGCATGCACAGATACAGCCCACGTTAAAGACTGAGATAAGAACTCCAGTCACCTGAGCCGATACGTTGAGACGGGCTCTGAATGATGGTAGGTCCATTAAGTTACCGGTGGTGCCCAAATCCCAGCCTAATGGGAACGCACAAAAAGAGATGATAAGAATATAGCGCAAAAGCGGCTTGCTTTGCAAAATTAAATGCGCAGGATCTTGCTGCAAAGAAGGAACCCTTGCGGCCAAATGACGGCGTGGAGACTCGGAGCCTGACATCACGAATGCAATTGTTTGTGGAAAAAAGTGAACGTCACAAAAACATTAGAGTGGATCTCGCTTAGACCTTGCGCATGAACGGAATCGCCCTTGGGGCACATGAAAACAGCCACGGTCAAAACAAATGAAAGAAAAAAATTGTTTCAGTGAATCAGTTCTCATTGCTTCATATTTGATCGATCAATTGAGTCATAAAGAGGTAATCTCGGATGCTTGACTCGTTTCGTGATTATGAAAATTTGCCTTGAGCCATCGCGAAACGCACACCAGGTCTCGGCTAATTGCGAGATGCATTCATCGTATTCCGGTGACCGTATCTGCGTTTCCCGCGGAACCAGTGTTTTTGTGCATTGTGATCACTTCCTAGTGCTGGTTTTTTTTCTTCGGACGCTATTGAGATTTTGAACACGAATTTAAGCCTTAGTTCTGCCTGGCTTGTTTATTGTCGCCACGCTGCAGCCAATATGTATACTTCGCACAAGCGAACGCACCTCACAAGTACCGATCTGATTGGCTTTTGAGCCATTTCACAAATTTTGCAGATCATACACCTTTCAAAGGTGATCAAGCTTGCAAAAAAGTATCAACCCAGAGACGTGATCGCTTTTTTGTGCCGGCTTTTCTGGGAATTGACTCGATACTTGCTAGGCCAGGCGCATAATTGGGTGCGGCCAAGCCACATGCCAGTCTTTTAGTGTCGCTTAGAAGCAAGACTCTGCATCTTCATCAAATTTGACTGAAATTCACATGTATTGGTTCGGCTGAGATATTCAAAGATCTTGTATATCTGGCTCATTACCTGTGAGGAAATACAGGTTTGGTGAATAAGCCTTCGGCGTTTGCCGCTGTCGTAACATCGATCTACGCTTATCTGGTAACACCAAAGCGTGTTATGAATTACTGAAATACAAAAATTAGGTCAGTGTGTGGTGGGGCATCAAGGCACTTTTATATTCTAAAGTCATGGCGTTGAAAAATTAAGGTTTAGATATCTAAAACATGCGTGAGACTCGCTTGAACTAAGGCTGTCTGCAAGCCCGGTTTCGCTCGGTTGCTCATTCATGAATTTGCTACGAAAACGTAAATACCACAAAAGCTTCTCCGAGTATAAAAAAAAGACAAATTTTCCGACTGTGTCTTTAAATGCAGCATTCACTGACAGTCTTCGGGAACCATGTGAGGATTAACTGTAGTATTGCCTAGCCCTTTGCACGGCTAAGTAGTAGAGACAGAGGCTGCGCCGAGGCAACTTTAACACACCTGTACATCCCTGTAAAAACGTGTGTGACACAATTTGTCATCTTGCCGCACTCGCGGCGTCATTTTGCATTGGTGTTATCAGCCGCGGTCATCTTTTTTTGCAGCCCAAGAAAATCAGTGGCAAACAGTGATTACTTAAGAAAGCAGCCCAGCACTTCCCATCGAGTCCCGACTTCAATAGCCTCCTGCCTTTTGTAAGCATCACTTCAAGCACATTATCAATTCGTTGGCCCTTTTGCGCCTACGTCTTCGAGATTTTTCCCGCCGTCTTAAATCGCACGTGACTGATTTGTTCCCCGGGTGCGCTCTCTGATCAGCCCCCTTTATCCTTTTTCCCGCTGGTGTGTCTCCCACTGTTTCCGTACGTGTGGCCGCACTATCACCTCACGATTCTTATTTCTGGTTCTGCGACAGACACTCCGCCAGCAAGAAATCATATTCAATTCCCGCTGCGTGATATGACAGGAGACACTGTTCCTTCAAAGAAGGAGGCTGGGTATAGAGCCAGCTCGCCGCAAGCCGAAATACCACCGGCGGTTCAGGCGATTTCAAACTTGCGCTGCCCCTCGCCCCCACCGATTCTCACCAATTCCAGAACGACTGCCTGTTCCACGCCAAAGCCTCTGTTGGCTTCCCATGGTAATGCAGGCACAGTTTCTGAGTCTGTGGTGTCAACGATGGAACCCGCTGCTCGGCCCGCTGCTCCAGTCACTGAAAAGTCATCTAATGTGTTTTCCGACAAATCCTCTGGATCCCCTGCGCTCGTAGTTCCTGGCGTGGAGCCGGGCCATACAGAGTATGTGCAAACAGTACACATCAAAGAATCTCCGCTAGATGTGCCGCTAGACTTCACGTCAAATCCCCCCCTGCAGAGCATTCATCACAAGTCTCCCTCTGTGCACGCCCATTTCTTCGTTGATGAAACGCTTAAACCAACGAAAGCTGGCAACAGATCCCGCAGCGGATCTGCGTCTGCGTCTGGCTCCGAATATCTGGCTGGTCCGATGAAAAGAGAGGATAGACTTCAGCTGCCTCCTATCGTTGGCGCATCGGAGCAAAACACAAACATCGACCCCCGCTTGCCCCAGGATGATGGTAAACTCCACATTTTGTTTGGTGTGTGTGGTGCTATATCAACCATGAAGATCAAGCTCATAATCAATAAGCTTTTTGAGATCTACACCCTGGATAAAATCGCGATTCAACTAATATTGACAAAAGCGTCTGAAAACTTCATCTCAAACGAATCCTTGCAACACTTGGAAACGAGCAAGAAGGTACGCATCTGGAGAGATAGCGATGAGTGGACAACGTGGAATAACAGGTCCGACCCTGTATTGCACATTGAACTACGTCGGTGGGCAGACATGCTTGTCGTTTGTCCATTGACTGCAAACACACTATCAAAGATTTCACTAGGGCTTTGCGATAATTTGTTGACCAATGTCATTCGGGCGTGGAACTCTGCATACCCTATTCTACTTGCGCCAGCCATGGTAAGCAATGCTTACAACGCTGCAACGACCAAGCGCCAGTTGAGACTCATATCCGAGGAGATGCCATGGATGGAAGTCCTCAAGCCTGTCGAGAAAGTTGTTGGGTCTTATGGTGATATTGGAATGGGAGGAATGATGGATTGGAATGAGATTGTGAATAAAATCGTAATGAAGAATGGTGGCTATCCAGAGGAAGACGACGAGGACGAGGACTCGAAGTCAAACGAGAACGATCACGCGATCATCGACGACGAAGAGAACAACGATGACGATGATGATGATGATGACGACGACGACGACGACGATGATGACGATGATGACGATGACGATGACGATGACGATGCAAAGAATGACACCGTCAGGGAGACGAACGGGACGCAAAGCTCGCAGAAATTCAGTCGGTCCATGGTTGAAGCTGCTGACGTCTCCGAGAAGGTTGAGTCAATGAAGTTAGAGTAAGTCTGAAAGAATATCATAGCATTTTCCAAGCTTCGTCAAGAATCAAATTACTACGACGGATTTCTTGAACCTAAGGTATTTATTCTATGCGATATACACGAAAAAGCTTAGTAGATTCTGAAAGATGGACCCATGGTGGACTTGATGACCAAAGAGCCGACGTTCTGCCAGTTCTTCTTCAACAAGGAAACCAAGAAGTTAGCAGCCATCATGATCTGGTTGACAATGACGTCCTGCTCCATCTCAACGTGGCCAACGGCAACAGCCAAACACAAGACCTTCTTCAACTGGAACTTGATGGTGGACTTAACGTCCTGCACCTTGGAGTACAAGTCATCGTTGTGAGAGACTGGGGTTGGGAACTTACCAGCCTTGGACAACTGAGGACCCAACAATCTTGGAACCTGCTTGATCAAAACCTCGGAAGCGATGAAAGCGTTGTACTTCTTGGCCAACTTCTTGATCAACTTCTTGTTCTTGTTCAACTTCTTCAAGTCGTCAACAGACATGGCGTCGACACCAACAGACTTGGCTCTGTCACAGTCGAAAGCGTCACCGAAGATACAGAGGGTCATGTTAGGTCTTGGCACCTGAGGCAACTTCAAGGTACCCGAGAAACGCTTGTCTCTCTGGGGGTCGTAGTTCTTCAAGCCAACTTGCAACTCAACGGTCTCCAAGAAGTTTCTCTTCTTGGACTCGGAGTGCTCCAACAACTTCTTGACGTTCTCACGAACGTGGGTGGTGGTGATCTTAGACATCTTGATTCGTCTCCCAAAGGATTTGGTAGTTTGATTGATTCGACGAGGATGTAGAGAAAAGAAAACTGTATGGGAGGTTTTTTTTTTTCGGTTTTTTCTGCCGGCGTGCGATGCGCGGGCCATGTTGTTGGTGAGGGCAGAAGCCCTAGCTTGGGGGGTTTCGCGAGTGCAGCGCTCACGTGACATGGCGGTGAGTGCATAGCTAAGGGAAAAGAATATGAATTGTTTGTGAAATTTCACGGCCGGTTCGAATTGAAGTTATTTCGGATGGGTCTGTTTTTTCAATTTGACGGTTTTTTTTATTTGAAATGGACCTGGTGTGTGGGGTTTTGTTGGACAGGGATATACTATATGGCTTCACGTGCGCAGGAGCTTGAGATCGTCAATTTGCACCCAATGTACTGAGGATTGTTCGAAAACCAAGATTGAAGGCATAATTCGTTATTTTTCAGTATCTTTGAAAGAACATGAAAGCAATTGTTATCCCAAAGAGGCGAATGTTAATTTAGGTTAAATCTCTCTTTTGCAATTCTCAATATCAATTTAATCCATGTGCATTGGGCGGGGACAAGTGCCGGACGATGATTTCAAGCTTCTAATAGATTTGCGGTAATTTTGAGTTTACTAGATTACTGGTGGTGTGATAAATATATAACGTGTCCTGAAAACATTGATTATTCCCTTCTAAAGCTGTCTTGTGTATTTTATTTGGCGGGGTATAATTTTGGCTTTTTACGAGTGGCATCTTGATTTTTTGTTTTGTTCTTGAATGCCCTCAATAATGGTCTCATTTTTTTAGTCTCCTTTCATGAACTTTTTGGTATAAAGGCCAAGTAAACGATTATGGCCATCAGTTCTTGACAAGATGCATCAAGAAGAAAACAAAAACGCGAAAAAAGTAGAGAACGAAAAAAAGAAGAGAAGAATATAAGCGTATGATTGAAATGAATCGACAAAGAGAAGGAGCTGAAAAGGACCATGATCTTGCGTCTATTCGAATGCAGTCCCGGTCATCGGTGCTGAACAATTTTTGGGTAAATCAAGATAACTCGAAAAAACTAAACAAACTAAATGTTTTTCCTTCAAGTTATACGGATAGCCTGTCTGAGGACTCTTTGTTCACTTTTAGATTGGAAATCATGGAGAGTTTAGCTGACAAGCTCGCTCACCCAAATGAAATAGAGCACGGTAGGAAACAACAATGATTCAAAACTAGGGCAAGATTCAAAGACTTGCGAATAAATTATGATGAACAGTGGGCAAACCTTCAGAAAAAAAAAAAAAAGTAAGATTGTCTACATTTGTCATATATTGCCCCGCCAAGAGGACACTTTCGGCGCATGGTCGCGAATGCCAAAGCTGATTGGGGTATTGTACAGAGAATTTGATGAAGAGCTAAGTAGAAAATGTGACTTCCTCGTTCTTTAGCAGAGAGATTGAGTTTTTTTGCTTTTGCATTTGCTCGCTACATCAAGAAAACACCAAAGAAGAACTTCAGAAACAGGTGCGTGCCTCCCATGTCCATATTGTTTTTTGTGGAAAATTCATGATTGATGAGAGACACGGTCTGCGGAATCTTCTTCAAATTGGCTTCCAACCAACGCTTTTGTTGCCTGAACATATCCATATCACACAAACCTATACTGGAGGCATCTGACCAATTATCATGTTATTAGACGTATCAAATGAAACTAGAATAAAACAAAGAAAAAAAAACGTTATGGTAACAACATTCAAAGACCTAAACGAGTACTGTGAGACCTGATTATAAACATCACATCTATTGTGCAGAGATCGTGATAGGACTCAAATATATCTCGTTGAAAAGCTTAGCATCCTCGTTAAAATTGAGTCCTTGCGCTTTTTTCGAAAGAAAAAGAGCCGGCTAATCACCTTGACCAAGATCTTTATATATGGGTCTCACTGTATTCCGTAGCCCATTCGCAGCCCATTGGCAGCCAGCCAGCAGCGGCGCGTCTTCATAGTCTTCATACGCGTGCGAAGGCAGTATGAGACTGGCTAAATAGATTCCTTTGTGAACTCAAGTGACACCAATTCCGATGAATAAACACACGTTTTTCTTTCCGCTAGAAACATTTATTCCCAAATCAAAACAAGCATTGCTATATAAACCAAAACGATGCAATTTGCAACGATTTCGTGGGCTCACACGATGCACGGCTCACCAGTTCCATACTCTTACTGGAAATGGGCCCAAAAGTGCAAGCAATACTCAGCTACATGCGCAAATTTGGGCTGAGGGCCTCTATTTTCTGGACCGAAATCCTCTGAAAAAGTTCGTGTCACGCTTTTCGGCTAGCAGAACGTATGCCTCTCGCAAGTTTACCCGACAAGAACGGATCAATGAAGCCAGGTATACGGCACAACTGAACCTTGATAAAATTGACGCTGAATTCGAGATTTTCACGAAAAAAGTGACAAAAGTGGTGGACTTGGGCTCTGCGCCCGGAACCTGGCTCCGACACACTCGTAATCGGCTTCTGCAGATCCACATTATGAAACATGAAGAGCTACATAAAAAGTGCACCGTTATCGGCGTGGATTTGCTCTTTTGCCAGCCGCCAAGGGGCACATTTTTCACCCAAGGTAACATCTACTCGCAAAACACACATACTCAGGTGGAACACTTGCTAAAAGAATCTGCATTTCGGCTTTTGAAGCAGAAACTGACCGGCCATCTGGGCACTTTGGACAACTCAGCGTTTTCAGATATGGAGGTTTCATATATCCAAAAAGAAGCAAACGAGGCACAGCTTGACGCGAGCTTGAGCGGATTAGCAGGCGAATTGGGAGACCTTGCATTTACTGAATCAAATTTCGACATTCTAAAACACACTTTCCAAGCAGATTTGGTGCTTTCTGATTTGGGCACTACACCACTCCAAGAAAGTGGGTTTCATAATAACACGCTCAGCAAACCGTTCATACGCAGCAGCCAGAACAAAATGCTCCGCTTGCCGTGGGATTTTCCTGAAAAGGCATCCATTGATATGGCTGAGGCAGCGTTACTATTGTGTGGCTCAGTACTTACAAAAGGTGGCACGTTTGTAGTGCGCCTTTCGATGGTCGATCTATCCGACCCAGAATTGGAACTATTGGAAAAGCGTCTACTGTTGGTTTTTGACAGTGTCAGTAGATGGAGTGATAACGGACGTACTCATTCAGACACGCCAAGGCATCAAAATTTGTTCATGGTTTGTGAAAACAAGCGGGACCACATGATTGATAAATATGAAGTTTTCGGGGTCGCCCGTGAGCCTCAAGTGTGAACAATTTTTCTGTCGAATTGTATATTGTAAAATGGCATGTCGCCTTGTGCACTTATTTTCCTTGATTGTTTAATCTAATAGCAGCGGCTCCTCCGGTTCCGCCACGTTTTGGGTCCCTTCGAGGTCAATCAATGCATCCCCGTTGCTAACATCCAATTTCTCAAAGTCAAAAATTAACCTGTCACTGATGCCTTTCTTGCCCTTTGCCGCTAACTGCAGCTTCCACTGCTCGGCGACGCCTTGGAGCTTATCGCTGGCAATGCCATATGTGCGACCTAAAAACAACGCCTCAACAAAACGCTCGGTCTTTATCAACAAATCGACGCATCTCTCCTTGTCACCGCGCAACCACCAGGACTGGAAAGCAATGTTATACTTTCCCTTCTCCTCAGCAGCCTCCGCGAGCCGTTTCAACAGGCTCTTGTTGTTTGAGGATGAGAGCAACAACAACAAAGAGGAGAGATCGTGAGCCAACCAGTAGCAGTCCTCGGCCAACTTGATTTGCCATTTTGCCATAGCCAAGTCACCTAATTTTCTCCACTTCTGGCTTTGTGAAGCGGCAACAGATGTGCTGCTTTCCAGATTTTCTGCCAACAACTGGTAAGCCTGCGGTAAATCACCGGTGGATAGAGAAATCTGGAACTTCGAGTCAAAGTCTTGCGACAAAGAAAACGACAACTTCAAGTAGCCCAATTTCTCGAAGAAACGCGCCAATTGATTCAACTCAGTCTTGGACAAGTCCGACAAGTAAGTGGAATAATCCTCCAGCAACAGCTCTGGCGCTATTGTGGCCAAGTCTGGGATCTCCTCACCGGTCTCCTCGTCGGTGACCGTAGCAGTTGCGAATTGCTCCAAGTCACCACGCATCACCAATGTCTGCAACTCCAATACGGCCGCGTTCACAAACCACGAAATCACGTTGAAGGATTTGTCAATAAGGTATACCTTGCCCTCAGCGGCCTTGTACCCGATGATGTAGTACTTGTGGTCGAAATGGCTTAAGTTTACCACCTCGCCGCCAACAAAATAGTTGAATCGATTACTAGAGCCGGTAGTGAAAATGAACACATCGCCAATAAACTTACCTGAAGAGACTTGTTCCGTAGTAGGTAATGTGTACAATACATCGAAAGCGGCCTCGGCGCCCTCGGAGGCACTGATAGAGCCGTCATTGACTGCCTCCTGGTAGAGCGCCGCGTCGAAACTCAAGAAGTACGCTTCGTGCGTCTTGCCTCCGGCGACGGTGGTGCCATCGGAGGTCTCAGCCGCGGCGCTTGTAGTCAAGATCGCCACAAGTTCGCCGCTGTCGGACCAGATGACGTCTTGGATGTCATCCTCGATGTCGACCCTCCTCACAAGCGAGCCAGACTCCCAATCGTAGAACGACAAAAGCCCGACGGACTTGACACCAAGCAACGCACCAGGGAACAATTTCTCTGCTTCATAGACGAGGTCTACGGCCACGTGCTCCAGGAAGTTTCTGTAGATCCTCACCGACATCTTCAGTTCGCGAATGGCAAAAGTGGTTGCGTTTGAAAAGTCATGCGAGTTCCAAGCAAAGTCCAACGCCTTGCCAAACGCCTTGGAGCGCCACGCCAACGCGGTGTACACGAGATACTCCCCATCACCACAAACGGCGGCGAACTTACCGTTGGGCGAGTGCGCAAGCGACTGTGGGTACAACTCAATCGTACCGAGGTCTTTTTGCTGCAAGGGCAATGCCTCACCGTCCTTCAAGCCCTCGGTGGAGTTGGGCCTGATCACGGACTGGTAGACGTCGGAGTTCTTCGCGTAGATCAACTTGCCGTTGTTGTCCATGGAAAACATGGGCTCCTCGTTTCCCAATTTGATGGCCACATAGCCTGAGTCGCAGCCCACGGCTACCACATTTGACTTGTGTAAGATGCTGACGCACCACACACGCTCCAAGCCGTAGTTGACGGTCTTGACGAGCTTGAACGTGTTAGAGTTCCAGAAACGCACTGTTCCATCCTCGGATCCAGACACAATAAGCGGCAAGTCCGGGTGGAAGATGGCAAACGATACGTTGGCCAAATGGCCCTCGAGCGTGGCCACACACGACTTGGTCTGATAGTCCCATACCTTGATAGTCTTGTCGTCTGACGCTGTGATAAGGTACGGTTTATCGGCTTGCGGGTAGTAATCAACATAATTGACTCCCTTGACGTCGTGTGCAATCAACGTGTAGTTAGGCGTGGTCAGCCCCAAGGACCACACTTTGACAGTCCGGTCAAGGCACGCGGACGCAAACGTGTTGGGATCCTTCGGGTTGAAGTTCACGCTCATAATATAGTGTTGGTGGCCCTCGTACGTCTGCTCGCAGCGCCAATTGTTGTCCCAATTCCACAATTTGATCGTCAAATCGTCCGACGATGTTAACACATACGGCAACAGCGCGTGCACGGCGATGCTGCGGATATAGTCCGGGTGGGCCTCGAATTGGGTGATTTTCTCTCCCGTGTTATAGTTATAGACCCGGATCTGGAAATCGTCCGAGCCAACCACGATCCATGATTTGCGCGCGATGAAACAGCCGGCGCGGACAGGCAAATCCGTCACCTGGATCGACTTGACGAGCGTATTTGTCGCATACGACCAGATCTCGACTTTCCCGTTGTATAAAGTGGTCAAGATCCATGGCTCCGTGGGATGGCAGTCAATGCCCTTGACCCGCTCAGAGCGCACGGCGAATTGCTTGGTCACGTCCAACTTCATATTCACTAGAAATTCAATTTAAGACTAGCTGTGTGATGAAGAAAGGGGTGTGTTGTGGGATTTGGGAGGTTCTGGGCGTTAAAATGTACGTGGTGCGGTATGCTTTGGCTCGTTATGGACACGCTAGTCGCACCGTGCTGGGCGGCGCACGACCCGCGTTGGAATAGTCGGTCGGTGATTTATTTGAAGAGTGCATTTTTTTTTTCATTGATTGACTTTTTCGTTTTTCTTTGAGGTATGATTTTTAATAGAATGTAGGGTCTCGAGATTTGGGAGTTTGAAATCTTGGGTTGGCTTTTGGTGTTTGGACAAACGAAGGATCATGGAATCTATGTATCGACAGGTTATATGGTGAGGTTGTCTGACGGCCTATTCCAGAATCAACGTCACGCGTATGGCATGATGGCTTGACGGCATGGCGGGAATGGGTAGATTGCATTGCGTATTTCCTCTAGGTGATTTAGTGTAGCATGTTTTTTTGAAGCATTTTGCTTGTTGCGTCATATCATGCTGGTTCCAAGCCTTTGTTTGCAGGCATTCGGATATTCGTGGAGAATGCTCACTCTGAATACCAGTGCTTTTGTTCTTGTTCTTGCTCTTTCTAGAAAAATAGGTCTTGCCAGGCTTGGAACCGCGGTTTTTATTTATACAGTGATTGATTCACGAAATGCCTATATTTGAACTTAAAAACAGCGTTTTCTTGTAAAAGAAACACCGGCTGGTTTTCTCCAATCTCTCTGCCTACTACACTCACGAGTCACCACCGTCTTCGCCGCATAAGTTCAGTTCTGTAGTCCATATTTAAATATGATATATATCATGTCATATTTTTTTCTTTTTTTTTTTTCTTGTGTTAGACACTCCTGTAAGATCAGAGACTATTACTAGCAATGTAGATTGTGTATTTCGAAAGGTTAGCCATTCCAATGACTCGATTGTTTAGTGAATGGCGGCATGTGGCTCTTTTACTATTTCCTTTCATACCTCACAGAACATTGCATACTGAGTTTGTGACATATCCAGCGGGACTTACTTGATCCAATCGCAAGACTTTCTTAATGTTTTCCATTCGCGCAATTTGTTGTATCATATTTAATGGAGTGGAGTTGAGCCGCGTTCGCTAATCTATATTTTGCTTACTTAGTTGTCGCTAGTCCGGTTACTTTTGACGTGCATCTTTGATGCCTGAGTCCAGCTGAAGATATAGGATGTACCAATCTCATTGTGGTTCATTCCATTGCAAAAAAATTGCGAAAATCTGAACATTGAAAACGGTAAAAGCCTAAAAGTGTAGAGAATCATCTGAGATGCCGTTTTTGCATCTACGGTTCATGCTGTCTCTTCATATGCGTGCAAGGCATGGTAGCGAAGCTGGCTGAGGTTTTCTATATTCATATATAGTTTTGTAGATGGCAAGGTAAGCGATTCTGGTTCTCAGTCCCTAACTAGAGATATCAAGCAAGAAAAAAACAAAAACAAGAATGTGGAAACGATTTATCAGCGCTCCTATGGGCCCATAAGGAACACAGATTCATTGGATATCCCGAAACATTTTGCAACTAAGCGCCAGGCCCTGAAATCTCCCTCGAGCCATTTTCATGATTTAATCAAAGACAAAGGTTCAATGAACACTGTTTTGTGTTTGCGATTCGTCTGCCCTTCCTCTGTCAAGATTAAATCCACGTATCACACTGGGACGCTACGCAATGTTGTATGAGATAATATCGCACTCATAAAACCACGTGCCCTGGTCCAATTTAGTCCACCAGATTTGACAGGGCTCGAACAAATTTTCGGAATGCTTTCTTAAAAGAGCCTGAAACTCACATCCATTATTAGATATATTTAAAGCGTGATTCATGCTCTAAGTCCTTTCCCCATAGCCCAGTCTCGCGCTTATATTCAATATATACCGTGCAGCGCGCGATGATGAGCATCGGCCAGCAAATTACTACAAATACTGTATTGATTGATTGATTAGATAATCGTCACAATACCCCGAAAATGGTAAATTCCGAAAAAATGGAAAACCCAGAAGAAACGTTGGAGCTGGAAATTCTTCGTCAGCAAAATATTCAACAACCGCAAACATCAAAACCGCAACGACCATCAGACGATTTATCGCGCCCGTTATCGCTGGAAAAGTACCTTTCTCGATTAATGGCCATAGAGGACTATGTGGAGGATGCTATCAAGTTTATGAATGACTTTCCCGCAGCGCCTTACGAGACGATACTCCGCGGCTATTACCTCTCCATGCACGAAAAGTATGGGAGAAATATGACCAGTTCCATGGAAAGTCTTGGCTTCGTGGACTTTGTTCTACTTATGGTGTTCAAGCAGACGAGAATGGGGCCTACATTGTTCAGAGCTCTCGAGGAGCGGCTCACGGAGTTTGAGAAGGTAAAAGAAGCTGAAACGCCCGAGGAAACTGAAAGAAACATGATGTATCATGAAGGTGGTCTCGCGTTTTTGAATCTCTTGGATACTTCCAAGACCTGGAGGGATGACGTCGCACAACATGGAGCACTGACGCTTAGAGAAATGAGGAAACGCAAGCAGGAAGGGTCGATAACCATTTATCGTTTCGATGACGGAAGATCGATGGATTTACGTGATTTGGTAGACTTCAGGACGCCGCCAAACTCTGATAGTGAGAATGACGAAGAACCTGAGATGAAAAGACCCAAAAAAGATCCTTTTGAGACACGTGACTAAAATGAAGATGAAATCAAATTTGATTGATATAATTGGCGAATATGGCATACAAGTCTGAAACCTGAATGCCCCTGTCTGTCATGTGCCTTGCAATGTGCCATTGCTTTGGCTATACGCAATCAGGGTATTCTCAGGGAAAAAACTAAAATATGAAGCGCCAATTTTGATTAACTCAAGAAAGTGCAAATATGACCTGTGGTGCTTTTTATGATAATCTTTTGTGCCCCGTTACGATGCTATGGAAGAAAGCTAGTATGTGGCCGATCAATGGGCGTGTTGACAAATAGCCTGAAAGGTATAGCATGAAGACAACCCCAATTCGTCTCACGCGTATCTCTCAAGAATATGTGCTGCTTTGAAATCATTTCATGCCTCATTAGATACAAAGCTCGAATGATGTTGTTGTTTTCTACAAGACAAATAACATTTCACGCACATTGATCAAACAAGAGTGTGTGTTTCGTGTGCTGCGTAAAAGGAAAATACGCTTTTCTCTTGCATTCCGTTGCTCAATTGGGATATATGAATGGGCTAGCTCTATTGGAATAGGATCACCCTCATGTGAGGAGGTTTGCCGACTGATCAGTCAGATACGTTTTGAAACTTTCAGAATTCATGCACTTTCCAAAACCTTCTCATACGGTTTGCGGCCAATCGTCATGACTCATACTCGGACCATTTCCGTTCAGGAGAAAGACACATTTGCCTATCGCCTTCGCAATCTTCACCACAGCAAAACCTATAAATATGGAGAAAGTCATCTTTTCGTGGGTCTAACTCAAGTACTGATGCCACATTGCATACTTCTTTGGTCCATCTGCTATGTATGGTCCCGCTCTCGAACAAAAATTGCAAGCTATACCAAAAGACCTTTTAGAATACTATAGGACATCACGGGTCGCACAATTTCCAGTCTCGTCAAAATCAATAAACCATGTCGACTTTATCAGGACGTGTTTCCCTGTAGTCCACTTCCATACGGGCCACCTGGCGGATATGACCTTTCCAGGCCAGAGCAAAGTGTGAATTCGAAAACCTTTCCAGCGCAAGTTTTTGGCCCAAATCTCTTTTGGCCTGGAGAGCCGGATCCGAGATTTCTTCTCGGTTCTCAATAAATAACATTTCAAGCAACGTGTCCAATTCAGGAAAGACACTGGGCGTTCCCCTGATGGTGAAATCGAGCATATTATCAGTTCTTGTCCCAGTGAAGTCAGGATCACTATCGCTTTTGAAGAAAAAGCCAACTTCGTTTTTCCAGGTCTTGGCAGGCTCATTTGTCCTCACAATATCCAAAAGCGGGCCTGCAGATGCATGCACAATAGGCACCACGCCGGCACTAAGATACTCCACCACGCCTATGCCAAAGTGTTCATTCCACATAGCGTTGAGGCCAAATTTGCACGTGCTCAACGTTTGCTTCACCTCGTCAAAAGAACAGTCAACAACGAATTCCACATACTCTGTCAAGTCGAGTTCTGTCACTTTTCCACGAAGCATATCAAGCGTAGACGAGTCAGTTTGTGTGCGGCATGATCCAAGGAAGACCAAGGTGGGCATTTCGGCAAGTGGCAATTTCAGATGGCGGAATTTCTCGACAAATTGCTCATACTTTTCCAACACGAGGTCATGTCTCTTTTCAGGGCGGAATTGCGCAATATATAACAACTTATTCTGTCTTGCCTCAATCTTAACATCCTTCATCATGTCCTCGGTCGAGCAGGGCGGGTAAACAATCTCGACCGTTTTGCTCTTGTTGAATGCCCAGATCGCAGAAATGTGGTCGTAGGTCCATGTGCCGTTTGTGAGAGTCACATCCACGCACAGACCCAAATATATGTACACATAGTAGAGAAGCGACCAGTAAGTAAACTTGAAGAGATGTTTGAAATCAGTCAAAGTGAACTTCAAGCCAGACACGTCCTTCACAGACTGGAATTTTAGCCGGCTGAACATATCTGGCTGGATTATTGGGTAGTGCACGTACGCCACAATGGGGATCTTCAAAATCCACGCCACGAGCCAGTAGCTTCCAGGAAGCCCCATGGTATCTATCCACACATCGGGACTCAATTCGAACATGGCCTCGAGGCCCAAAAGCACCGATCCGAATAGCTGGCCGGCCAATGTGAAGTGCTTCCAGTATGATCCATCGATATACGACGCATACCTGCGCAAATACACAAACACGATCCTTTTCGAGTCGAGATTTGCCACTTTGAACTTCGACTCGGCCTTGGCCAAGATCTGGAGCGGCTCGGCGTCTGTGTTGCTTGTATATACAGCCACTATATTTCTCTCACTTTCACCTAATGTCGCCAGCACGGCCTGCCACAACACTTTCTCGCCGCCGCCACCGTTATTTGCATAAGGATGAAAGAATCCGTAAATCACCCTTCTTTTCGGGTCCGCAGGCGCCCGTGAACTCATTTTGTTCATGAAATTGTCGTTTTCATTGGCCGCATCCTCAGGCTGGAGTTTTAGCTTGTTGTTCACGAAGTTAGTATAGAACGACGGCTGTACACTGGCCGTGATAAGCCTACGTCTGAAACTCAGTCGTTTCGTGCCCACTTTCAAGTAGATTGGCTTCGTGTGCTTGACCACTTTAAGTATCTTATTTTTCCAGTTATGGGTTGGCACGAGAAAGAATCGTGGAAGACCCAAAGTGATCGCCTGGTAAAGGCATATGGCCACTGCTATTGGGATCAAATACGAAGGTATTTTGAACATTAGTGACGAGGCGACAGGGCGGAAATGATTGTCAACGGAATTATGTGCTAATCTCGAGTTCGTTATCTATGATGTAGCGTGTGGGTCACGTGACACAAGAGTTCGGCTTTCTCCGCGAATCTCTCGTCAATTACCGTTCTGCTTCACTATCAACTATTATTATTGATGCGGTCATCTTCGGGCCGAAAATTTCCGAAGATGGCGGTCTGCCCAGTAAAATCAGAATTTTTTTGTTGATTCTGAATACATTTTAATGCTAAATGGATTGGTCAGATAAGGCAGTTCTGGTAAGTCTATAATATGGAACGATCAGTGTCTCCAGTCTGCATACATTGAAAAGCCGATTTCAGTCCGCAAGATGACCATGTAACGGCTTATGTCGCCCTTTTTTTTTGAGGTACTTAAATATGACCAAAATCAAGTGAAGTCGGGGCCAAATTCACTTCAGTTGAATGGAAAAAAATTTGTACTAGTTAGACCCGCTTAGAAAAGAGCTTTAAAAGGTTTTGTTCAAGACTGGCTGTTGTGATCGGCGACCTAAACTATACGAGCCAATCACGTGAGGAGTTGATCTTTTGCCGCCGGCCGATGAATTTTCATTCGCCCAATCTTGGAGGAAATGGACGCTGAAAAAACATTCAGAAATCCTGGGCGTTATAATCGAAAAAGGCTTGTGATAGCATGGCCTTCTATATGCGAGCACGAGTAGACTGCAGAGAGACGTCCCTTAGAAGAAACTGAGTAGTGGGCCTTACAGGCCAAGTCAATATTGTTTCCTATAATGATTTCTTCATAATCTCATCTATTTCATCAATCGTTGATTGCCATTATTGCGTTCATGAGATAATTGTATACTCAGCACCTCGCTTATGAATGGGACTATCACCTATGTAAATGGCAAGGCGCAATCGAAAACACACGGAAATATTTGAATGAATAAGAGAAGAAGAAGAAAAATTGATTATATTTTATTACATTTTGAAGACTGCTCATCATGTTATTAATGAAGTCACTAATTATCAATGAACCAGCGAAGTGTGGCGAATTGGCCTGCCTTGGACTGGAGTCTGGCAGCGGCCAGCCAGCCACAGTTCTGAGAAAGACCAGACGCGTCTTGTTTGATGCGACTATATTAGTATATGGCGTCAATCTCTACACCGGCCAAGTTTGATTAGAGGTGCAAAGAAGAATAACTCCAACAATGACTTCAATGATGTGATCCTGTTTTTAGTATTCTTTCTACTGACTCGCCAAAGGGTGATTCAGGAGTTAGCGTAAAAAAGAGATGCGCAAATTACGCTCGGGGCGCACAATTTGCGCTCAGGGATGATTCTTATCTCTGGAGCTCAGCAACCAACATGATGCATACAGATATCCCCATATGAGTGTGACAGATTTCAACAAAAAGGCATAGAAAAATCATCTTGAAAATTAGTCGATTGTTTCCTAGCTCGGTGGTTCATAAATAAATTTCGAAAAAACAAAAACTTTGATAGTTTAGTCGTAGTGTCACTCGGCCAATTCGCTTCACAGGGCCAAGTCACCAATGATTTTCAGGGCATGGCCAGAAATATGTGAGTCCAGAAGAAGGAAAAGAAATAGAATAGAAGATCACTTACAGGTCAAAATCCTCGATTTTCGTTAATTATTCAACTCGGTGATCTTTTTATAGCCAGGACAACGACGACTCGGCCGAGGCCTGCGCGTCCCCTTATACTGGGCAAGCCATCCATTTACATTTTGTCATTCCCACATAAACTGAAGTGAAAGATCTCGGGCGGGATCACATATATATATACCAGATGAAATTTCTTTTTTATTTGGCTGCAAAAACAAAAACTAAAGTAGGTCACGTTTTTCTTATTTATTTACAGCACAGTGACTTTTCTCAGCCTTAAATTTCTGCCCGAAAGCGCAAATCGCAGCGGGTCCGTGCTGGTGAGTCGCGTCCTGTAAGTCATTAATCCCGAAACAGAAATGCCTACTCTCACACGTCCCAGGTGCGCCCTCTCTTTTTTCTGCTCTGCTTGAGCTTTGCTACATCCGAGATATTTCACACTATCTTCTTTGAACCATCCCATTTGAGATATTTTTACAGTAGAGGTTTATATCGAATTATCCAATTTTATTTTTCTCTTTTGATTATACGGATTAAGCCTTGAGCCTATCGGAGAATATACCGGCTGGATACCTCACAAGCACCTTGGAAGTCAGGATATACCTCGAAGCCACGAGAAAAAGGGTCACAAAGCAAGTCAGATTTTGCCCAAATTTCGTTCGTTATAAGCGTTTTTTTACACTTCATACTGCTATCAAGACTGAAGGTGACCAATCGTTACAGAACTCGACGTTTGGAGACTACTGTCTAAACATCAAATACTACCTTTTCATTTCATGAACACGCTTCAGGAGAGCCAGAACGTGAACCAGGACCAAACGGAAATGTCCATAAAAACGACGCCGGCGGCTAAAGATGCACCGCTGGCCCTGCGCAAGCCCAAAACGCCCCTCAAAAAGGAGGAGTTGGAGAAAATCGCCCAGGAATTGAAGAAGAAACTCTCGAAAGCGTCTGTCGCGGCCAAACAGCTGAATGCTGCCCGCTCGTTGCCGCCCGACTCGCCCGTGTCGCTGACAATGCTCCCGCGGCTGAGCCCCTTGAAGAACTTCTACATGTGGCGGCGGCAAATCGCTAGCGGCCCTCACCAAAACGTGACCTCGCTGCCTAACTTGTACCTGCCCGACGGAAAACTGCCCACGCTGACAAAGCCGCTGTTGTTTCTCCTGAGCTCGCCGCTCAAGCACTTTTCCGGCTCGGGTAACGAGCAAAGCGCGTCCCGCAAGAGCTCCGTCGGCTCCGACGAGTTTGCAGACCCCCATGATTCTCCCATCAAGCGGCGCCGGGCTGAAAGCGGCGCTGCAGTTCGCCCACGAGAACCCCATATGGTGCTACAGCCGCTAGGCACGCCTACAACGCCGCCCAAGAGCGGGCTGGCGCAAGCGCCACTGAAAACGGCTTCAAACTCGCAAAAAGAGCCGAAAACAACCCCTGTTTTAGCAAAAAGGCAACTCTCGCAAAATTTGCTCAAGACGCCGACCCAGCCAGGCCGTGGCGACGCGTATAATGACGAGGAGGGCGCCGACTTACTCATGTACTTGGCCACATCGCCGCAAGTCCAGAAGCCATTTGTTGGCACCACGCCACGTGCACCGCAGGGTCAGCCTCATAACCATAACGTCGTATTCTCGCAAACGGCGCCGAAATCCGCAGGAAACCAATTCATCGCGCCTCCGCCTCTCACACCAAAACGGCCCATGACCCTGACAGCGAAAACGCCGCAAAATAGGCTCACGCCATACGGCTTGGCCGTGCCCGGAAGCGCACTTCCGTCTGCGGGCTTAGCACTCACTCCGGCCGGCTTCAACATGAACGATTACGTGAACTTTTTCACGCCCCTGCCAGGCACGGCCGCACATGGCCACACGGGGCGCACGCTCTTAAAAACGCCCGATTTCCACGGCCAGATCCAAAATGGTACGCACACGTCCGTGGACGGAAAGATGATCAATTTCGATAAGCCCGAGCTCTTTGGCGCCGGTCCATCGGATCAGGCCAAGGACTA
The DNA here is from genome assembly GCA_030557065.1 of Metschnikowia rubicola. NCBI lineage: Eukaryota > Fungi > Ascomycota > Pichiomycetes > Serinales > Metschnikowiaceae > Metschnikowia > Metschnikowia rubicola. The sequence continues at coordinate 19,657 of JAKTVE010002716.1, read as the reverse complement.
GGCTGGGCCGGTCCTGTTGCCCCCCCCCAACGAGAGACATTTGTGGACCTGTTTCACATTACGATATACATTAATACATCTACCTCATAATAGGTTTTCTAGTTGTGCGCTAAAATAATCTCAGATTCTTCTGATCTTGGTATGGATCGAAATTCAAGCAGTAGATCGAATAACAGAGGACCAGAATGGTGTTTGATTCGAGTCGACCTATTTGGTCACTACTGAAAATGGGATATGTGGCACTCTGCTGATACGAGGCCAAATTTAATAATGAAGGATGATATCGCAAGCAAACAAAGACGATAATTGAGCTTAAACGTCCGGGGCCTTTGTGCTTTCGAAGAAGAATCGCAAGCGTAGTCATACACTTTCCCATTGGTTTTTGCATCTTTACATCGTTTATCGGGATTGTGAGACTGACAAATCAAGTTAAAGCTTGTGACTACAAATACGCAACCAAATTTTCATGATGACACTTTGCGTAGTCTTCTAATTGATGTTCAATAATAAATTCGACTGAATCATGCCAGCGTGTTTTTTTTCATGCTAGTAAAAAAACATTCTCTGATCACATACATGAATTGATGATCAATCGGGCCTGGTGTGCCATGTAGCCCACGCAAGTGATGCCAAGCACGTTCGGTTGACACCGAGAATTACATTGGCCACCATTGAATGAAGCTTTTGATAGATTTCCGGAGTCACGCATTCGAAAAATCGCCAAATTTATTCATAAAAAAACATGACGACATCATTTTCTTGGACTTACCTACTTTGAGTGGCCCTGTGAGGTTGCGAATATGGTAGGCCACGATACTTGAGTTCCATGAATTATGGCCAAATGAACTGAAAAGAGGTTTCTGATATTTCATACCATAGTCTTTTTTCTTATTTCGATCCAAAAATATTATCGAATGATTGAATTCACAAGTACATGTGAATTAAAAAGGACTGCACGTATGCGGTCACATGACTCGGACTCGGATGCTTGCGATGGGTGCCAAAATTGAACCTCGTAAATCTCCATCCAGACCATCCATCAATATTTCGCCAGAAAACGAGAAAAAATCAACATGTCTGAAATAGGTAAGGACGTGGCCGAAAAAGTCGAAAAATTGAACCTTGAAACGGCGCCGGCAGAGGCGGCACCCGTGGAAGCCGGCGACTCCGACGAAACCATGGTCGAAACTGCCGGGGAAGATGATAAAAAGAAAAAAAAGAAGAAGAATAACAAGAAAAAAAAGAAGAATGTGTATATCAACAACCTGTACCCCGACGGCGTCTTCCCCGAGGGCCAGTGGATGGAATACCCCTTGGAAATCAACAGTTACCGTACCACAGACGAGGAAAAACGGTACTTGGACAGACAGCAGAACAATCACTGGCAAGATTTCCGTAAAGGAGCCGAGATCCATCGCCGTGTGCGTGCGAAGGCCCAGCAGAATATCCGCCCGGGAATGAGCATGCTTGAAATCGCCGATTTGATTGAAAACTCCATCAGAGGCTACACCAATAATGACCATACCTTGACTCAAGGTATTGGGTTCCCCACCGGTCTTTCTGTGAACCACGTGGCGGCGCACTACACGCCCAACTCTTCCGATACTATGCTGTTGAAGCAGGAGGACGTCATGAAGGTCGATATCGGTGTGCACGTGAACGGACATATCGTTGATTCCGCGTTCACGCTTACTTTTGATGACAAGTACGATAACTTATTGACTGCAGTTCGTGAGGCCACCTACACCGGTGTAAAGGAGGCCGGTATTGATGTGCGTTTGAACGATATCGGTGGTGCCATCCAGGAGGTCATGGAATCGTACGAAATGGAACTTAACGGTAAAACTTACCCTATCAAATGCATCAGAAACTTGAACGGACACAATATTGGTGACTATGTCATTCACTCGGGTAAAACCGTGCCGATTGTTGCCAACGGAGACATGACGAAGATGGAGGAAGGCGAGACATTTGCCATTGAGACTTTCGGCACAACTGGTAAAGGTTACGTCATTTCGCAGGGCGAGTGTTCTCACTATGCGCTCAACCAGAACATCGATGGCGTCAAATTGCCATCCCAGAGAGCGAAAGAACTCGTGAAACTGATCCAGACAAATTTCGGCACTTTACCTTGGTGCCGCAGATACTTGGAACGTGCTGGTGAGGATAAATACCTCTTGGCATTGAATCAGTTGGTGCGTGCGGGCGTTGTGGAGGATTACCCACCTTTGGTGGACACTACAGGCTCGTACACGGCCCAGTACGAGCACACGATCTTGTTGCATCCTCATAAGAAGGAGGTCGTGTCGAAGGGTGACGACTATTAGGTGACTTTCTAACATTCCATGACATTCAGGATCCAAAGGACGTGTCGGCATATCTGTAGGGCAGATATGAGCTGGTATGGATCACCAAAGACAAGCAGGCATGGTATCAAAAGAAATAAAAAATATATGTACGTTTCAGAATTCTTGCGAATTCGGTTGTTTTGGTGTACCGTGGCCGTTCCCCAGGCCGAATGGGCAAATCGGGCCAAGCCTTTTGTAACCTTTTGTCACCGAGATTAGTGAAAAGACCCTGTGGTCTTGTTTTTTTCAGTTGTTTTTGTTTTCATAATCCAGTCAAGATTATCGATTGGTTGCGTTCTGTTTGGTACCTTCTTCAACTGATCAAACACTTGCTAATTTGTACCTCTTTGGTGAATCGGGAAGTAAGATATGTTCTTCCGCCGACTTTTAAAATTGGAAATTGGATGTATTGCCGTGATTTTCGTGAACCGGAGGATGCAATAGTATGGAATAACCTTCAAAAAAAGCGCTCATTTGGTGAATCACGAGCGCCACCACATCATATCACCCAAACCGTGATTTTTTGAACCTATAAGATGTGAGTAACACATGGTGAAGCGGGAGTAAAAACCGAAAAGTGTTTGCAGCAAAGTCCAGGCGAGTTTGTCCATGCGTGTTCGGCGAAACCAGAAAACAATCTGTTACACTTTCTGAGTGCCAGATTCGAGGCGTCACAATATTTTGGCCTTTTGGTGAGAGCACCTGTCCCATCAGAATCTTTTTGACTATAGGATCGAATTCGTGCTCGATTTCTGAAACTCAATGATGAATATCAGAAATTTGCCATTCTCATCACGAATAAGGGCCATCTCCTGAACCAAACGACGTATCATTAGCGTCATGGCATACACAATTGAAGCACAAATGCTTTAATTGCCACAATCATCTGTAAATTGACATGCTTGTCTTATTTTGAGCCACACTCAGGGGGGAACGTATCTATTTCCGAAAAGTATATCTTTAAAGTTCATCTTTTACACCATTTCTTCATAGCTAGGGCGCCTCTCGATACCTTCAAGTATGCTTCCTGAATTATCATCTGGCAGCTCACTACCAATTAGCAGCATATCCCCTTTTTTGTGTACAAAAGGAGCATTCCCATGGCGTGATACTCAAAAGCGCAAAACTTCCTTGCTTTGCCATCAAATTATGTCAATCTTCACAACCATATTTCTTTCCCCGCCTTTACCGTTGCTAAATACGAATGGTGCGGACGGCTGCGAACTGCGAACTGCGAATACCGGTGGGTGGGGCAGCGGTTGCCTCGCTTGTTTATTTTTTTTGTTTTTTTTGTTTTTTCGCCCCATGCCGGCCCACTCGCGCGCACACCAACGCTCAAGTCAAAGCGTTCTTTTCCTTGCCCACGCTGTAAACCCTACTACAAATATCTGAAAATGGAAGTCCATCCTAGCGTGTTGACCTACAGAGGTATGTGTTTGCTTTTTTTAATGGCGTGAAACGTTTTAAGCTTTTTGCAGCACGATTTGTGGGGCTCTTTCGCTCCCCTTCCTGGGTCTCCTTTTTGGGCCATGGCGCCGCACTCCATGGAGTGTTGGGTATTTATTTTTTCACAGAATAGCAATTTGTTATGTTTCAAGGAGTGTTGGGAAATTGGGCCCGTCTCTTTGTACATTTTCGGCTTCTTTATTGTGACGACGGTACTACAATGGGGCGTTTGCGTGGTGTTGCGCTCCGACATTTTGTGTAAGAGTGACCGGCTGCGCCCTCCCGCCCGCTTTCCGCAATGATTGCCCTTCAATTACACTGGTCGAGTCTGAATGCGCATGCTTCGATCAGAAATGTCCGAAACGTTTCTGGTCGAGATCTCTCTATGAGGGTTTTGATCAGGTTGCTTGTTTGGGAGATCTGCGGATCGACTTCCTGCCACGTCACGTGTTCATCCCCGACTGGTCACCGATCTCCACATAACATTGCTAGCCGCCGAGATTCAACACAAACGCCCTGAAACGCTCCCTTGTGTGTGCTCGGAGCAAATCGCTGCTCATACTGCAATTCGAATCCTGAAGATTATCCATGGCGCCTATTCTCGGTCTCTCCTGAATTGATTACTAACATGCAGGCACTTTTGTCGAGCCGCTCACCGAGTATTTGACCTTAACGAACACCACGTCGGAGCCTTTGGCATTTAAGGTCAAGACGACGGCGCCTAAGTTGTACTGCGTGCGCCCCAATGCAAGCATCATCAACCCCGGCGAGAAGGCCGAGATTTCGGTGATCTTGCAAGGCTACACAACGCCCTTGCCGAAGGATTTCAAGTGCAAGGACAAGTTTTTGATTGTCTCATGTCCTTGCCCCGACTTCACTGACGCTAGCAAGGTTGCAGAGAACTGGACGACCTTGTACCAGCAGAACGGCCAGAACGGCGCTCAGAAGAAATTGAGAGTCAACTTTATTGTTGAGGGCGACGTGCGTGATGACACTCACATCAACGAGACCAGCTTTGCCAACGCCACGCAGAATAACATGACGGCCCACGACACACTGGTGTTCCCGAATGAGGACACCACTTTTGCCCATGACAAGTCGATAAACCCAAACGTGTCGGTGGTGAACCCAAACGTGTCGGTGAACCCAAATGTGTCGGTGAACCCGGACAGAACGATTCAGGAGACAAACATCTTGCCTTTGGAAGAGCAGCCAAAGCCTGCGGAATTCAAGAGCGAATTGGAGGATTCAAACACCAAGATCAACACCTTGTCCGAGAAGTTGGACTCCAACGAGAAGGCCCCTGAGTCTATCGCTGTGTCACCAGAGACCGTCAGCGGCGTGTCTCTCCCCTTCGCCGCTTTGTTGGTGATCATTGCTTTGTTGTTGGGCTGGTACATTTTCTGATTACCCCGCGCGGGTGGGCAGGACGCTCATGCCAAATGCAAATTTCCCGGGGTCTTTAGTGCCCTCCGTCTTCTCAAGTAGAAAATATGTACCATCTGAATAATTATACCACGAAAGAAAAGAGCAAGTACCTGTGGGATTTTGCTTGCGATGGAACAAAGTCTTGTTGGGCTTACTAAAGTAAATCTCATTTTGTCAGAATCCAGTCACTGTAGGGCCATGCAAAGCACTCTCGAAACTCTCGGTATGGAATCAATGATCTCGAATCTGAATGCTTGTGTGCACCAAAAGAAGAAAGAGTGAGAGTTTTGCCCTAGAATTATGACTTATGTGTTGTATTGATTCATTGATCCACTTTTTAAGGTCCAACTCTTAAGCACGAACTTATAGTCCGAGTCTTTCCGACCTCTTGTTTGCTAAACACCGTTTCATTCACGTCTGATCGGCTTCTTTGGAATCACGTTTACTTATAGGAACTCATTGACCGAAATTTAAAAAGATGAAGAGAAATAGTGTGTATTCACTTATGAGTCTCTACTCATTGGCTATAAATGAAGAATATGGTGAAAAGACTTGCAGCCAATTAACGCGCTAAGGCGAGGTAATTTCGAGGGAGCTTTAGTGGCTAGCGTCAGCTCGAGATAATAGCAGCCAGCTACATGTCACATCACTCAACCTAAACACGGTATTGCTTTCTCAGAACTACAGTTGAGACCAGTTTTCTGAAGAGTTGGTAATGAAGCATGCTTGGGTTCAATTAGTTTTCAACAAAATAGATCATGGAGCACTTTTCCAAGAATCATCATTGAAGCAAGCTGTGTGTTGATGGAAATGCAACAGTTTAAAATTCTCTCTTTCTACAATAAAATGTTAGTCCTTTCTTTCGACATCTCTCTCTTATTATGGACGTGATAATCAGTCACAGGCCTGTACCGGCATGGTTCCAACCGACGGCCTTGCCATATATCATTTCTACCCCATTTGAAGCCAGATTACAAGTTTTGGCTATAATGTGTCAATTTGGGACGGTTTGAAGCCAAATGACTGATTCTTCAACCACCACTCAGGTATCCTAGCTTTAGTAATCCGCGCGTCAGTGTCTGACTACAACTTTGGATGATCGTTAAACCCTTTCAAATTGAGCTGCAAGACGAATCGAGCCTGATGTTAATAATTGTCAAAGAGATGAAATAAACACCATTTTCACTAACAGCCAAAACTTTAATTGTTGAAGAGATATCAGATCATGCGCCAGGCTTACTAGATCACGTGACGTGGTATCTCCGATAACAGAGCGTACTCTCGTTTGTTCACCATAACAACCAAAAAAAAAAAACAATGACCATATTTCAGAAACCATCGTTACCCTTTCTGGCTTCATTTTGTCTCGCTGGGCCCATGCTGCAAAATACCTGTAAATTTTTTGCATTCATTGACTCGTGCTTGATCTTGCTGGCTACGAAGCCAGGAAATTCCGCACCGCGCGCTCACACGATAAGCAGTTCCAGCCGCAAGTTCACCGTGTAGAAATATATACCATACTTGGTTAGCCATACTTTTTTTCATTCACACACCAGCATAAAAAAAAATGGGCACAGCAACGGTGCGGCTGGGGCTGATCAACCTCCTCAACACGATCATTGGCGCCGGGATTCTTGCGATGCCGTACGGGCTCAAATGTAATGGGTTGCTTTTTGGCGCGGCGCTCATAGTATGGAGCTCGCTTACGTCCGCCTTGGGCTTGTATTTACAGAATAAAGTCGCCAAATACACACAGCAGCAAGGGGCGGTGTCGTATTTTAGTCTCTGCCAACTCACGTACCCGCAATTGCTGGTGATTTTCGACGGCGCCATCGCCATCAAGTGCTTTGGTGTAGGGGTGTCGTATCTCGTGGTGATTGGCGATTTGATGCCGAAAATCGTTGAAAGTTTGGGCGCCAAAGAGGGCCTGTGGTGGCTCGCGCGGAACTTGTGGATCTCTGTGTTCATGGCCGGCGTGGTTGCGCCACTCAGTTTCTTGAAGAAACTCGATCTGTTGAAGTACACCAGTGTGATCGCTTTGGTCAGTGTAGTCTACCTTATATGCCTCGTTGTGGAGCACTATGTGGCCGATATTGCGCCTGAACGCGCCTTGACCATTGTGGGCCCCGTTTCTTGGCGCCAAACGCTCACGCTGTTTTCGATCTTCGTGTTTGCATACACCTGTCACCAGAACATGTTTGCCATTATAAACGAGCTCAAGCCAAGCGAGAAGGACGGCTCGCAGACGCGCCAGGCGAATATGATCATCCGGAACGCAATCTCCATTGCGTGCGGCTCCTACCTTGTTGTTGGCGTTTTGGGATACCTCACATTTGGAGATGCTGTGAATGCCAACATCATTAGTATGTACCCACGTGACTCGATCACGTCGTTGATTGGCCGCCTCGCCATTGTGGTGATGGTGTCGCTCTCGTTCCCGCTCCAATGCCACCCCTGCCGTGGCTCTCTTAACCACGTGCTCCATTTCGTGCGCCACGGCGTGTCGCTGGGGAAACTCAGAAAATCTAATAACGCAAATGGGTACTCTCAGCTCACCGACGGCACGGAGTCCGATTCTGCAGACCAGTCGTTTGATCAGTCATTCATCAGTACCACGCCAATGGAAGGCGCTCAGGATACCGAGGGCCACGCGCCGATTGTGGTGCCGCTTTCGTCTACGAAGTTCTACGCGATCACAACTTTGATTGTGGTGGCGGCTTATCTGGTGGCAATGACTGTCACGTCTTTAGCACACGTGCTAGCGTTTGTTGGAGCCACGGGCTCGACCTCGATCTCATTTATCTTGCCTGGCGTTTTTAGCTACATGTTGATCAGGCCCCTTGACGGCGGCGAAATGACCACATTGGAAAAGTCGTGTAAGTACGGCGGATTGGTGCTTGCCATCTGGGGTGTTCTTGTCATGGTTGTATGCTTGAGCGCGTCCATTTTCTTGGGTGCGACGCATTGATTCATATCACGATGCTGGAATGAATTGCATTTCCTGGAGTTTGCTCTAGCGAGAAATTTCTTACGTTTTTCTAGTGTGCTGGTATTGGATAAGCTCCTGCAAAGGGATTTTACGCTATACATCTGCCGTTGCTCGCATATGGACTGGGTGAAAGAAACGGCTATAAAGTACAATGCAAACACATTGTATACTTCAGCGAGTGTGTGTTGGCATAGCTATTCAAAGTCTCATGTTCCCAAAATCAAGTAAATGCGACGCACGGGGTTCAGTTGGTGAGGCAGGCAAGACAATGAACAAACACCGAATCACATCAAGTCCTTCCGTGGGTGTGTGTCAATGAACATGCTCATATCACTTCACTACACATACTAGTCAAGAGAATGCGATCAGGGCCATGCAGTAAGTCACTTCATTTATTCATTCCAGTCCTGACCACAATCTTGTGATACCGAGCGAAGTTTGTGGCTCGAGATGTAGACGCTAGCAAGCACTCTCATGCGCGGTGTCAAGACTTAAACGGCAATGCATTACACCATATGGCATACAAACATAATTCTATTCGTGGTATCATAAAATAGCTATTCACATGGACACATTTTCTTCGCACCCTCACAAGATCAAGTCTTCCTTTTCCCATCCAACCTTGTTCTTGCCACCCAAGCCGTTTTCTGGCTGTGGCTTTTCCACGCCCGCGATCTTCATGGCATATGGGTTCCTGTCAGCCTTCTGGTCCAAATTTGCCAACGTATGGTTCACTTCTCTGTGTTTCAGCTCGTCTGCACGCACACGCTGCACCAAGTCCAAAAATGTCGACTTCTCGCTCAATTCAGGCCAGTAATCCTGGGCAATTTTCGGCACAGACACTGCGTCGAATTTGGGTAATCTGTGAGCACTCAAGTCGTCAATAAGGTGTGTATATGTGCTCACGGCTTCCTCCTCCAAGTAGCCCACGAACCGGTGGCAGTAGCGGGGCGACAACAAGTACAAGAAGAAAAACATGTTGCAGAACACGCCTTGGCCCATGTACACGAAAAAGCGCATGAAGGCAGAGGGCTGGCCAATCTTGATGAATGTCAATAAGTGCATTCTCTCGTTATAGGCCTCGTCCAATAACGTCTCGATCCAAGCCTTGTCTCTTTTCAAAAGCCTCAAGCTATGCAAATGGCGGAGGAAAGCAGCAACCATTCCAGGCACGCCAGCCACCGATTCCAAGAAGATGACACGCGTGAGCCACTTATTCTCCGTCATTTCCCAGCGCGTACCCTTGAACCTGTGTTGCAACTCTGCGTCCGTCTTGGGTTTCTTATAACCCGTGACCATGTTGAAACAGGTTTTGCAGAAATTCATGCTGTTGTGCGCAATCCTATCCATCCTGTTTTTGGGTGGCCGGTGCAAATACTCCACGCTGGCACAGTCTTCATCGGACCATCTTTCATGGGGAAATGCCGGATGTGTAATAAACTTCAAATCGTTATTTTTCTCCAAACTATCGTTTTCGAGCACCTTGGTGCGGATATCCAAAGCCAGGCCAGATTTATACCTGGAGAAATTGAGGCCTGCCCTCAAAAGGGGCACACTGGTATGTTTCATCAATATTCCACGAGACAACATCATCTCCGGTAATAAATAGCTTTTTGTGAATTTTTTCTTACAAAAAAGTTTCAAGTGGTTCTTTTCACAAGCAAAACTCTTGAGTAAAACTCTTTAGTCAATACTGTTTGTTATGGGATAAAGTGATGATACGGCGGAGCAACCTGCCCCAGTTATATACCCCGGATTCGTGTTTACGAATCCAAGAAAAGTGTATCCTGTAGTAATATTAAAAAATACGATAATTTCCGGAAAAACCCGCAAGGCCCATTGTTACAGCTCAAGCGACCAGCAAATCACAGCTAAGCCGTTGAGCAGATTATTCAGCGTGGTCATGACGACTGCCTAAACGGGAATCACGGCCGGCCCTCGCCTGGCGCCGCGCAGCAGCTTAATCCCGCACGGTTGAATCCCGTCTCTCTCTCCAAATATAAAGCACATATATTCTTACAGCAATACGACCAAAGATCGGTCTTTTGCATGTCTATCAGGTGCTGGTTTTTTGAGGTTTCAGGCAAAGCAATAAAATTTAGAGATTTTTCTCTGTATCAACAATTTCAATGTGATAGTTAATCATTCACCTTCCATGCGCTTAGGAATGTCGTGCGCGGCATACGAGCCAAACAGACATCATGGCGGCGAGAATCGGGTCGGGCCCGTACGGGCGCACCCGTGTGGTTCGCAGCCACACCTCGGAGTTTAACCCCCGTGTGATTTACGAGCGGACGGGCGGAACAACCAACGGCTGAGGCGGGTTTTTTTCTTTTCTTGAACTCTTTGGTGAACAAGATTTGTTCCTTTTCTTTTCATGGTTTCCAATTTTGGTCGTCAAGGGATGATTTTGCGATGTGCGTTGGTATGAGCCAAAGCGAGTTGTGGGAAAAAAGAAACAGATTGTCGTGCTAAGATAGCGTGTATGCACACCCAGACCCCTTGTGAAGCTCAACGGCGCAACGGCTCGCATTCTGGAAACATTGAAATGCAATGAGTTTCTGATAATGATATCGCCTAGATGTTTCTTATGTGGACTTTGATTAACTCAAAACTGTTAATTTACTGTAGGAGTGGAAAACTCAATTTTCTTTTACTTGGCTGATAAAGCTTGACTAATACAGGGTCGTGACGTGCGGCCCTCGCCAACTTTAAGAAGGTAACTTCGCAAGCCCTGAATGAGGTCATGTGACCATGGCCTAGTCTGACTCACTTACTCTGATTATATTGCCCTGTCGTAGTTCCGAAAATTTTAAAATTATCAAAATTCTCGGTGATATTTATAATTCTGTGTCAACATATTCTTGGTGAAGGGCAAGTTCTTGCTTAGGAAGTTTGACTGGTACCGTTCCATGGAATCCATGCGAGGACCCAACGCCCGCGGATTCGGGCTCGCTTGCGTGCGACCCCAAGCACTTGTTCTCTTTTCTTTTTATGCTTTTGTTTGCTTTCTTGCTATGACTATTTTCTTTTTGAAGCTGTGTGTGCTTCCACTTTAATTGGTTTAAGCTCTAGTGATAAGACCCGTCAGAGGGGCAGGATCTATATGCTTTTCTGCTATTTTCTGTGACTAGCGCTTAGATGAGAAAGGCGACATTGAGTGGAATCAATTTTAAGTTTCTTAATCCTAGTCATGCGCGTGTGAATAATCACGTTACCCAAAAGTCAAAAAGCACGCTAGAAATTCACAAACTGAGTTCAATCATGACAGAATTCAGGAAGTGATTATAAATTAGCTTGTGTCTTAGATCAACTATAAAATACCCGATTCGAAGCTTAAATGGTGTATTTGTGCAGCCACGCCGCTAGGCATGGTAGCGAAGCTGGCTAAGGTTTTATATATATGCATATATAGTTTTTTGGAGAGCTAGGTAAGCAACTCTGGTTCCCAGTCCTTAATCAGATGTATCAAGCAAAAAACAAAAAAAAAAAAAAAAATTGTGAAAAAGAATTAAAGATTCTCCTAAAATTCGAGGCCGCCGCGTCGCTGCTCACCCGCACGTGGTGGTTTATCGGAATAGTTTAAAACATGAATGATAATCGTTTGCAGGAAAGCTTTTGATAATCACAACAGGCTCAAGCAGATTTCAAAGACGCCAGTAAAAACAAACCTGCCTCGAATGCCACAAAAGTCAAAGTTTCTATATTACAGCTTGGAACAATCCGCCAGTTCAGCTGGGTGTGTATGCGCACCACAGCGCCATGCGGAAAGAAAAGTATCTAATCTCCCTTATCGCGTTTTCGCCAGAAAATGAATCACAAGATGGACTAGTACTGACTCTGAATTTACTAAGAGGCGAAGATGTTTTAAGATTTCAGATAGAAGAAATGCTTCAAGACCGCTTTCCGCTCTTAATTGCCTTTCAACTTTTCATCTCGCAAAAGGGGTGAGTAACAGGCTAAGGACGTGAGAGACCAGTAGCTTTATCTTCATCTTGAATTAGAGCAAATAGAATGTACTTGCATAATACGACCATACTTCTTTCGAAAAACAGTATTTAGCCAATTATAAGAGCGTCCTTTGCTTACTCGAGATTAGTTTCTGACACGTGTTAGAAACATGAGCCGAAAGTTGGGAGTTGACACTAAGCACTCGGCCAAAATGTATGGTATTTCATCATGATTCATGGCGCTGGATCGCGACCCAGAATTATAGTGTGGAAAATCAACAACAACAGCACTCAGACGCGAAAAACAACGAAAATTCACAGAAAATCACATAATTTCATCGAAATTTGTAATTCAAAACGATCTGTTTTATGCTCACTATTTTGTTTTCTGGCACATAGTCATTTCTCGTAGAAATTCCCGACTGTTATTGTTCAACATCAACAGAAGCACGGGTCGCGTTTCAGGTCTAGACCCGGCAAGCCAAACACAATGTCCGGCACGTAGACGCGCGCCTCTACACGCTCCAAATTTTCCTATTATTTTGCCTAGCGAGTGTTTTGATCTCAAAGGAGAAACATCGTTTTTTGAATTATCATACCGATATAAGGCCCTAATTTGAAAAATACGGCTTTTTTTTAACGGATCACGTGCTGAACTTCATATCACACTCGTTGCTCCTTTTCAAAACCGGCACTTTGTCCTTTTTCTGGATCCCCTTTACCCCTGGACCTTCACTATACTCGGATCACGAGAACTCCGATCTGGATATTCCAATCACGCTGCAAACTCACTGCAAACAACAAGCGGTTGATAAAAAATACACTTATTTGTGAATCTTCAGGACTAGCCGCTGAACCTTCCGGTCCTAAATTAATAATACCCCCTTAGACTAGTCATGGGACTCCGGTTTTCGAACTTTCTAGGCGATCCGTTCGCCATCAGCACAGTCTCCTTCGGATTCATAGCTTGGATCATAGCCATTGCTGGAGCCGGCGCCAGCGATAATGCAACATACCTCCGGTTCACATGGTGGGGCCTAGTCTACGAAATCTTGCTCATCATTGTGATTTTCGTGTTGTATCTCAACAATACGATTGAGCTCTATAAATTCACGCTTGTGGGGCTTTTATCTGTGGCTATCGTTTATACCACCAACCTGACAAACACATTAGTCTACAACCTGGGCTCATCAGGGAACTTGTGCTGCGCTGCAGGCTGCATATTGCTTTCCATGCTCAACATTTTGTGGGTCGTGTATTTTGGAGGCCATCCTGAATCTCCTACAAACCAGTTCATCGACTCGTTCTCCGTGAAGAACACTTCGTATTCGCACGGCCAGCTCCCCCTGGCGGCTAATAAAGTGGATGATGAGTTCGCTATGCCGCGCTCCAACTCGCAGGCTTTCCCTGTGAATGAGTCGAGACACTCAGGACTAACAAACAACAAGTATGTCTCTTCGCAGCATCTTAATGGGTTGGAGAATTTTTCCAGCTCGAACTTGAACCAGAGCGCGCGTAATACTGTTTATAATGGCGGAAACGGCACCACAGACAATTTTGCCGTTCCTGTGACTACGTTCAGATACAAGGCCAAGGCATTATACAGCTATGACGCAAATCCAGCAGACACTAATGAGATTTCGTTTGCCAAAGATGAGATTTTGGATGTAGATGATATTGACGGCAAGTGGTGGCAGGCGAAGAAGGCGAATGGCCAGGTCGGCATTTGTCCTTCAAACTACGTAAAGCTCTTGGATTAGGGTCTGTATAGTACATGAATAGATATTATTGGTCATGGATAGACTCCACATGAGGTAAAGCGGACAATTTTAGTCGTATTTTAGCATATACGCTTTTTTGGTCACTTTTGCTTCTTTTTGGTCTGAGTCTCATTATATGGCTTCGTTAAAGAACTTTGTTTGGCCCAAGGCTTCAAGCGTCCAAAGGTCATCAAGTTTTGCTAATCGTCTTGCATTCCACTAAAAGACCTAGAAACTCAGAAATTTTCTGCAAATTTTTAGGTACTTACAATGTATAGGTCAATATTTTTTAATCCACATGGATGACACAATTAAGGTTTCGATCAAACCAAATCATATGCTCACGTGGGGGTTGCTCTTGGAAAAAGTAGAGTTGAATCACGAAATGGGATTTATTGATTTTTGACGGTCATTTATTTTTTGAATGAATCAGAGGACGAAGTTGCTATAGAGTAAGTGTACTTTTTGTTGATTTTACATTACTTGTCAGGTTTAACTTTCTGACAACGCATTGGCCCAAAGTATATGTTTTCTGACTAGGTGAACCCCTCGCTAATTGGGCGCCATGAAATGCGAGAACGCAAGTGGCTGCCCTTAATTTGCAAAATAAAAAATTTAGAAAAAAAAAAAGGATGACCGGTCAAAAAGGTCAAACCCAAAATTCTGCACCCTTACGCTAAGTTGCCTAGTTTTTGCTATTTACAGCTTTTTCCGTCACTCAAACTTGTCGTTTGGATTGTAGATCGTTTAAATCTTCAATTGAACTGATGTATGACCCAACCGAGATCAAGAGAAGTTATCACCTTTTTTGATAGGACCATAGAAAAGCATCCATGCAAGGGAAGAAACGTGACCGATCTTTCTCCTCACTAACACAACAGTGTGGCGTATAATGAAGGCAGTTCAAACTCAGTTTCTCTTATTGCCTCAAGAAATATCATGACATCACTCAATTCAGGTGGTTTTCGAGAGCAATGAAGCAGGAGCCACACATAACAACTACCCCTGGCGAGCCCCCGGATCTCTACACTTGGAGCGTCAAAATGACGAAGCGGACTGCACACAAGCTGAATCTTGACGTGCGAGCCGGCAATGTGCGTCCTATACCGGATGGAACGTAGCAAGGTTCCATGGACGGGGCCATGCTTCGCAGTCGCAGCAATGCAATTTGCACCCATCGGTTGCTGTCCAACTTGGTATATAAATAAGTATTTGCTGCGTTTTCTTCGATCTCAGAATATTCAATTATTGACCACTGATAACTATCAAACGATCAATAAACCAATAAACAACAAAACAACAATCAACAAAATGGGATTCGCAGAAAAAGTACAGGCTAAGCTTTCTGGTAACAAGCTGGAGACAGACCAAGTTCACAGCAAGTACACCAAGGAGAACGCCGCCAAGTATGTTGACGAATACGACCAAAGAGCCGGCAACGCAGTGGGCAGAGAGAATTTGTCGGGTCACGAGTCAGGTGCTGGACTGAAGTACTTGGGCGGAAACACGGCCAACACAACATCCACTACTGGTGCCCACAACACGTCCGGCACATCTGGGTACAACTCCAATACAGGTGCCACGACCACTGGCCAGCATGAGACGGGCATTCCAGGCACCAAGGGCGCTGCTGGCACCACGGGTGGAGCTGCTTCTTTTGGGCAGTCTGACTACGGTCATGCAGGCACCCACGGTGGTTCTTCTGGCAAGGACACCTATGGGTCGACCACGGGCCAGACCACGGGCCAGAACACTTACGGGTCAGGCAAGGATTCGTACGGCAAAACTTCTGGTGGTAACGCATACGGAACCACTGGTACCACTTCTGGCAACACGACCAACGCGAAGGACGCTTATGGAAACGCCACCCCTGGCTACAACAACACTCTGGACAGTTATGGCAGCACCAAACACTCGGGTGAAACCGGGTACGGGCACTCTGGCTCTCACCATGACAACCACGGCACCCACGGCTCTCACGGCTCTCACCACACTGGCGCCGCAGCTGGAACTGCGGGTGTGACCGGGGCTGCGGCAGGAACCGCGTACGAGAAGTTGCACGGCAACCATGGCACTGACCATCATGGCAACCACGGCACCGACCATTCGACCGGACACGGCAGGGACACGACCACTTCCGGCTCTGGAATTCCAGGAACCAAAACTACTTCTGGAAGTACTGGATACGGTAGAGATTTCTCCAACACTGGAACCCACGGCGCTCATGAGGGCGGCCACCAGTCCAATTATGGCGGTGCTCACCTGGCCACCACTGGCCACTCTCACTCTGGTTCCACGCCTCGCTCCGGCGGGGTAGGTGCCACATCAAGCGGCACATCCGGTGGATTCTCCACTGGCGACCATTCTTTGGATGACAAGATCTCCAAGTTGGACTCGAAGGGCCAGACCAAGGCGAAGGAAGCCTTTGAGCGTGGCTACAACGACGCCGTGAAGAGCCATGCCAAGTAAGTGGTCATGATCGTGAAATAAATAGGTAAATCGAATAAAAAACTGAATTAGATTAACTTGAAGAATACTTGTTGTATTGAAACAGACGTAATACTATGATAAGTCAGATCGATGGTACGTTAGCTTGCCTTGGACACGTCACATATTCACTTGATCACCCATTACTGGCATCACAATCGAGAAATGGGCTATTATCATCAGCCTGGACCTCAGACCCCGTGGCTCTTTGTACAGTGTTTCAAATGACCTTGTAGGCTTGTAGTCTGACCCTCAGTAATAAACGCATTCAAATCTTGATTGGTATTAAGAATTTTCTGAATAAATACTTTCCTCGGGCGAGAGCCTAAAGTTACTGAGGCTTAAATTGGAAATTTCCACGTGCTTCAAATGCCAGTCTGCTCTCAACACGGCGAATAGTAATATGTTCAACTTTTTCCTTTCCGTGCGCATAGGACCCCTTGTTTCCAACTGTTAGTTGAATGCGGAGCCCGCAATGTCAGGAACGTCGTTCCATGAGGCAAGAAATTGATGTCTCAAGAACCTGAAAAAAAAAGCGATGAAATCCATTCTAATTGTCTCACGACGAGCAGCTGCATTGTAACATCGCGTAGTCTTCGCCAATATCGCCTTGCACCACCCATCTCTCCTCCAAGTCCTTCAACTCCTCACCCCACAACGCAGGCTCGTATGGATTGAATGCCATTTTTTCGAGTTTATGAAGGTAAGACAAGTCCTTACCCTCGCTCTGTTCAGTTCTTTCAATCACTTCGTTCAATATCCAGCTTCTGGGGAGAAAATGTGGGTTGGCCTTGGTACTGGCAGTAAAATCGAGACCCGCTTCTTTGGCAAACTTCTGGAATGTTTCCACCCACTCCGTGATCGTGGCCAATAACACCTTTTCATCATAACCTGCATCGTCTGTTTCCACAAGAAGTGAGCGGGCAAAAGCATCTTTATCGAACCCCGCGCTAAGCACATCTGCCTTTTGCAAGCTGAGAAAGAAATTGTTGTAGTCGCACTGAACTTTTTCGAGCATATCGAGCATTGGCGCGAGCAATTGTTCATTCTGCGAATCTGGGTCATCCATGGAGACCAGCAGCTGAGGCAACCCAAGTCTTCTGAAAAGAGTTTCCACGTACTTCAAAGTGAAGGCATACTGATAGATTTCCCCGCCAATCTCTATGATTTTCGAAGCGCGCTTTACTATCCGTTCCTCATCATCTTTGGAATACGTTCCCCGCATCAATTTCTCGTCGCTGGCCATTTTCTCACCGGCACCTATAAGGTGTGCAATGTCCTCTCCCAAACGGGTCAAGTTCCACCAAATGGCCGTCGGGGTGTTCGCGTAACTGTACCGGAGCATGTGGTCTTCCAGGTTGGGCGTGAATTTGCGGTCGAGCCGGTCCATTATAGCAAAAGGCCCGAAATCCATCGAGAGTCCCAAAACAGAGGTGTTATCCGTGTTCAACACTCCGTTGAGGAACCCATACGACTGCCACATCGCCGTCGTGGTGGCATTGCGCACGATGATCTCATAGTACATCTTGTCGTAGTCAGTCAAGCGGCCCAAGGACGCGGCATTGGTGAAAAAATCGCGTTTTTTCAAAAGATCCCCGAAAAACGGGAATTTCCCGCCATTCACAGTAAATAACTCGTCTATCACATACTGAGAGAGTCTGCGCACCCCCAGCACGTCGTGTCTCCACCGATGCAAGTCAAACAGGCCAAGACGAAGCCACAGCTCGGCAAAACGGGCCACAATTGCGCATTTCTCGGCACCATGGCGCTGGGCGTACGTTTTAGGCAAGTATGTGAGCGAGAGTGCTCGGGTAGTCGGGATTCCGACTGCATGCAAGTGTTCCGAGATGATGTACTCCCTTATCGACGACCTGACCACGGCCTTTCCGTCAGCAAAACGAGAAAACGGTGTCTTTCCTGAGCCTTTCAACTGGACCTCGTAGACCGGCCGATTTTTAGCCAATTCAGCTGAATTTGCAGCTGATGTTTCATTCAGCTGATCAGAACCACGTTTTGGTACTTCAAACAAATTGTGCACGCGCCCGTCGCCAAGCTGCCCGGCAAACTGGCCAAACTGCCACCCAGCATATGCCTGCAGATAGGGAAACGGTAATCCCTTTTTTTCGAAATCTTTAGCGTAGATCTCGCCACTGACGATTTCCTGGAACTCTTTGCTATCGCTTTCTTCTGGAGATAAGCCCAAATCGGCAATTGCACGTGGCGACGACGTTAGGTAGCGGTACTCCTTTCTTGGTTCAGGTAAAGACCAGGAAAATGAACCGTTTTGTAAGATCCGGGGCGTCCGAATCACATTATCCTTATTCTCGGCGGCTATTTCCACGCTTGTGATCTTGTCGTCAGGCACCATGGCCGCGACGAAAGAGGTCAGTTTGGGCAATTTAACGAGAGTCAGCATCGGTCTGGCAATAGTGAGAAGCGAGCTAAGTGTCTTAGTCATGAAGTTAAGATCTTGTAATCAAGAGAGGGCGGCAAATCGTGACTTTGGAACCAAAAGAATCCCGATTTTCCGATTTATTCAAAGCACAAAAATGGCAATTGTTGAGAAAATTCCAAAATTTCCCCGCTTTTAGAGATACTTTTCGGAAAATAAGGTTGCTCCACAGATCATGGAGGATTGATTCTGGAGCCTGGAGGCAATCGCATGTGCAGGCCCCGCATGTTGCACCCGTGCCTTCGAAATCTGTGAATTTCCGGGGCCCAATGACAATTTCAGTTTTACAATAGAAACATGTGTTTTTGCTCTGAATGAAGTAGATTTTCCCTTTTTAACTGAAAGTCAATTTTTTTTTTTCTGTCTTTGGCGGCTTTCGTGGAGAAGTCCACTTGGAAGGCTATGGCTTAATTGAAGTTTGAGAATAGTGAGCGTCTCCAAATGTTTCTTACATGCTTTTGATAATGGGTAAAGAATAATGGCTTTTTTTGAAGGAGAATAGGACTTTGCAACGATTTTGTTATATCATCTTCTGTTGCGAGAACTAGAGCGGCAGGCGGGGGAAGTACTGTCATTAGAGCAATGACAACCTATTCAAATCTCATACGCCGCCAAACCAAGATATCAACACAAGGCATGGTAGTGAAGCTGGCTAAAATTTTGTAAATATTCATATATAGTTTCGTGGAGACCTAGGTAAACAATTCTATTTACCAGTCTTTAGTCGAGTGTATCAAGCAAAAATCAGAAAAATGGTGTACGTAGATGATTCTGGGTGACTCTCACAAATGCTTTTT
>JAKTVE010002714.1:0-10057 GCA_030557065.1 Metschnikowia rubicola | reverse complement strand
CGCATCCTTGATAAAAGAGCGTGAACAACGATATGTTCCAGGTGATGGCGTTTTTCAAGGCCAATTTCAAGTCTGTGGTCGAATTCTGATTCTTTCCAGGCCCATTTTCTATGATTGATGTCACGTGAGTGCCCAAATCCTGGAGCCCCAAACCAGCTTCGGTTTCTGCTGGGGTTTGCAAGCCAGACCGCGAGGCGTTTTCTTCAGAATTGAGAAGTCTATCTGTCTCGTCGTCATGGTCCCATTGCTTCAAGTCCTCGTCTGCGCCTTTGAACGCGATTATAAGGTTGACCAAATTTACCAACAGTAGGCCCAAGATAATCAAATACACGTAATTCCAGCGCACTTTGTGCTCGAGCATGGTGGTGGCCAAAAGCGGCGAGATGGTGGCGCCGATTCCGTACGAGCCATGGAAAAACGATAAATACTTGGAGTTTTTCTCCATTTTGCTCAAGAAAATGTTGAGTTGCGAGAGCACAATGGCAATGCCCATGCCGCCAAAGAAAAACCCAACAACAACTAGTGGGAAGGGCCCTCCACTGGCCACCATGGCATACATAATAATCGAACAAACACATCCTACCGGAATCGATTTCTCACGGCCAAGCCAGGGCTGGATTTTGTGTGATAACAACGCCACGGTGATGAACCCAATGGCATTTGACATCCAAATAAGCGAAACCACCGAATATGAGATGGAATAGTGGGCCTCTATAGTGGGCAATAACGCACCAGGAGCCGCGT
Source organism: Metschnikowia rubicola (assembly GCA_030557065.1). Classification (NCBI taxonomy): domain Eukaryota; kingdom Fungi; phylum Ascomycota; class Pichiomycetes; order Serinales; family Metschnikowiaceae; genus Metschnikowia; species Metschnikowia rubicola. The sequence continues at coordinate 9,313 of JAKTVE010002714.1, read as the reverse complement.
CTGAAAACCCGCCCGCCACCGACCAGAGACACGAGCACAAAATGCGCCATTTGTTTTTGGGCGGGTAAGTGGACGTCATGATTTTTTTCTCGCTTTTTTGCTGGGTTATCTGTGGCAGCAAGGGCATGGGCGTACTATCTATGCTCCCCGGCTGCGGCTGCACGGCCGAATGCCTCAAATTAGTAAAGTAATCATTAGATTGTCTAGTAATAAAAGTGGGCCTGTTGGCCAATTTGACTTTTCCAGCCACTGTTTGTGGGTCCGAGATTATATCTTTCGGGATATTTTCGGTCACACCGCCATTTGAGATAGCATCAGCAGTCATTATGAAAAAACAAGACCAGCCACGTGTCTTTGATTATTTTATTATAAGCGCTCTAAATTGTCTTTATGAGCTATAAAAAGCGATAAATCTCCAGCCAAAATGTATACCCACGAAAATCATTCTATTTAAATGGCTTTCTCGAAATTTCCACGCCGATGTGACTCGGGGTAGTGTGGGGAATCTGGGTGCCGGAAAATTCTACACCCACACCTCGAAGTTCGTGCGCAGGACTTGTCTTCAAGGAAAGGAATGTTTGGTATGACTCTTTTGCTTTTAAAATTGTAAGATTGCAAACAAACAAATTTCAGTGAATTTTCCTTCATTATACGTTCATTTTCATCGAGCATTTTGTCAAGAGTTTTGTAATGTGCTAACCCAGGAGCCGTTTCTTGACTTGCATCAGAAATCTTTGCGTCGCGGAATTATATTTGGGGCATCGGCCAATTGCAAACAATTACACCGCCAGAGATACAATGCTGTACGGCCAAAAATTAGATGAGAAAGTGTTTGATTCAGAATGCTACACCCGAAAAGGAGAACGCAACCAAAAATGATCAAACCCCGTCTTTTTGTTGTGTAGATGATTCTGATGATTCTGCTCAGTGATTCCAAATACGGCAATGCAACGCGCAATTGGCTGGCCGTGATCTTCACCGGCTTTGACCCGTTGTTTCAGATAACAGTCTGGTCGAGTATACGCATCATAAGCTATAAGTTTATTTTGGTGATTAGGCGGGAACGAAAGTTTTTGCATTTGCGCTTTTCCCTCCGGAGAACTCAATATCGTGCGTACCTCAATCTATCTGGAACATGTTAAAGTCGACGAAACACCTATAAACGGTACTTAAAAGCTCGCTATCTCAATTCTCAATATTCTGTCCTTTTATGAGCCAGACACTTTTTCTCTAGATTCTCACTTACTAGATGTTCAATACTTGGGCCCTACACCTGATTCCCACATACATATATTTCGACATGTTATTACCACTACCTCTATTCCTCACCTGCGGCTTTCACGAGATCCAAGAACTTCAGCTTGGTAAGCTCGTTCAATAGCTCCTGTTTCTTAGAGCTCCCAACGTTTTCTTGGTCCAAATCCTGATTCGTACGCACCTGTGTGGCCAACACAGCATTGAACAACTTCACAACACCCTTCTGCGCGACTTTCTTGAGCCTCTTCTCCTTCTCGATCATCTCTCTTGCATTTTCCGTGTCGTGAGCAGCAGGCAAGAGATTCGTGACCCGGAGTTTATCCTGCATTTCCCTCTTTTCAGAAAGCATGACTCTCTTGGCCTTAGCGTCCAATTTATCCGACTCCAACTTTTTCAACGTGCTCTTATTACGCACCAAGATCGGGTCGTTTCTGTCATGGGCTTTAAGCTTTGATCCGAGAATGGCATTGAATGCATTGGCAAACGTGCCTCTGCCGTCATCGGTATTCTTTTTCTTTTTCTTCAAGGGAAACGACTCGTCGTCGCTTTCCTCTGCAGATTCTTCATCTTCTTCATCTTCATCTTCTTGTTCTTCCCCCTCAGAGGAGCTGCTTCCACTAGGATCTTCCTGGCCGCCTGCGACGTCATCATTTTCATCTAAGTCCGAATCGCTCTCGCTGGAAATTTCATCTTGTGAGTTTGAGTCTTCAACATCAGGCGTCGCCTCAGAAAGGTCTGGTTCGGTCTTTTTCACCGATTTTTTTTCGAGCTTTCCGCTTTTTGCTTTACTGGCATTTTCTCTTTGTCTTTTTTGTGCCATTTTTTGTAAGTATACGATTTATCGTGGAGATGGTATAATATGCATTGGCATCGGGCCCCGATCGCATCTCATCGAGTGTGCTTATATGCACGCCAAAAAAGCACGTTTAGGCAGGCTTGGAGCGGGCTCTATTTTGCAGCTACGCATCAGTGGCATCACCCAGCGTTGTTATTCCTGGTGATGTTGACTATACTATGGGATATTATCACTATCCATAATACTTTTTGGGTGATTTAAATACTATATGAATTATTCATTCATACTATGGGCGGGATATTAACTACGCGTAATATATCATAATATCTTCTTCGTGAAATTTGTTGACCATGCACCTTGGAGGCTTGACCTAGCCAGCGAGGTTCTCAAGATTGCAAAATCACTACTAAAAAGGGTTCTTTACAAACTCCTTGTGTATTTTTTTTTTCACATTTCAACGCAAAATTCAGAGCTCCCACTGACGAAATAGACCTATATAAGCCTATCACCAAATTGAATAGTATGGTGCACCGGGGCTCAACTCAGCCTCCTGATCTTCACTACCATATCAAGCACGTCCCGGAATTTCAAACCAGACTCTATTTGTCGAAGCTCGAGATCTCTTTGATTTTTCCATCTTTACCTAATCTCTCTACATCGTATTATCGTTCGAGATCGGCGTGGATCTCTCAAAGTCTTGAAATGCATTCGAAGATTGAACACTTTTGCGACACAAAGATTTCTGAAAGGCTCAATTCAATTGCCCCAAATAGTAGTATTCGGAAGTTTTAGTGCACGCATCCATTTGGCCCGATGCAATGCGAGTGGCGGGGCCCATGGGCCCATGAATTCGTGAAATGCTGACTTATTCCAGTCTAGTCAAGATTTTAGACACGCAGCGTCCACTGGGCAGCCTCACTATCCGCCGCATTGGGAGAGTAAATGATGTTAATACGTTATCAGCTATATTAAAGACCCCCAGAATTTTATTTGGCCATACCAAAGTTCATATCATAGTCATAGACCAATGACTTACATAAAACACTGCCCATCACAGAAACATAAAAAAGGGCACATTTCAAAATTTTATGCATCGATAAACCTTTCAAATATGCCAAAGCGTAAAGGAAAAACGGAACCTAGTCATAACAAATATATTCCAGACCTTTTGACTTTATGGCTGTGTTATTGGTGGGCATGTATGGATATTTTGTATGGATAGATCTGTTTTCCAGTATGATCGGAATCTCGTATGCTGGAGCAGGCCCCGAATGCCATACTAATCAGCGCCATGGCCCGCGCAAAACATGTCTACCCCACATATCCAGGCGATTGGCAGACCACATAATGGCACCAAAAGACGGGTTTTCCGGTCTGGCCCCGCCTCGAACCTGTTTTCTGCTCGGCGCCCTGTTACAAAAGCCTGATTTTTTCTAAAACCCCAGGCCTAAGCATATGGTTCTTTCTGGTCGGCCTGGTTCTTTCTGGTAGGCCTGGATGGGTATAAATATAGGCCCAATTCACCCCAAACCTGGACTTTATTTTTTTGATATTCTTACACAACACAGCCGACTATCAAGCCCGCTCCCAACAATATCAACAAGCATACACTCCACCCACCAAATCTAAAACCATCAAAACCTGAAAACAATATAAAACTTTTAAAACCCCCAAAAAAAAGAACTCTTACTCAACCATGTCAGTGCGCGCTAGGAACCCTGTCACTCCGCAGTACCCAGCGGACCAGGTGCACGGCGTTGCCGCGCTTCGCGAGATGTTTGAGAATAATTGCGCCGAGGTGGTAGCCGCCGCGGAACTGCCGCTCCTGATCATCAACGCATACAACGATAGCGACTCTGTTTCGCTGATCGACATTTCCAGTGTCACGTGCGACCTCCCCACGCCAAACCGGCGCCATAGTTTTGCGGGTTTTGACGAGGAAAAACTTTCCCCCGCCATGTTGCCCAGCGAGCGCGCCCAGGCCGCTTCGTTGCAGGCCCACGACGACTTGCAGACTGTAATTGACAAGAAGGAGGCCGAACTCGCCGCCGTGCAGCAGTCCACGTGGGAGTTGGAGGCGCTGCTTGGCAAGCAGGATGTGGACAATAGTGTTTTGGAAGCACGCATTCTGCAGATGAAGCGCCAGATGGATGCCATCACCGATGACACCGAGACGTTGCGCAAGTGCCAGTTTGACTCGATGAATGCATTGCACATTGTGCTTGAGCTGAGACGCCATGCATTTGACCTTCAGTTTGAGTTGAATCTCGTGAGGGTCAAGGAGGAGCTTTCGAAAGAGATCGAGGCCACGGTGGCTGAAATGAACGCTAGAGACGCGGCCGCGAAGAATGCGCTTGCGGGAGAAATTTCAGCGACATCGGACAATATTGCAGCCAGCAATGAAGAAACGTGTCGCACGGTGGTGCGGTTCAAAGAGGAGCACGACGAGGAAGTGGCTGTGCTCCAGGAAACCGCACAAAAGCGTGTGGTGGCGGTGCGCCAACGCGCGGTGTCGTTGCGCGACCAAATCGAGCACAAAAAGGCTCAGAACCTGGGTCTTCGTGGCATCTTGAAGACGTCGGTGAAGAAGACTTCGGTGCAGCTCGAGAAGACCAGCGAGGCGCTCACGCGCAAGTACGCGGCGAAGAAGCAGCAGCGTGAGGCCGCGGTGAAGCAGCAGCAGGAGCTCGAGCACAAGATCGAACAAATTCGTGCCTCGATTGCGCTCAGTGAGGCTGCCGTGGAGGAGAACGACGAGATGCGCATCTCCCGGCAGCAGGCGCAGGCGGGGCTCGAGTCTGAGCGCAGACTCTTGCACAACAAGCTTCAGGAACTCAAGGGCAACTTCCGCGTGTTTTGCCGTGTTCGTCCCGCGGCCAAGGCGTCCGACCCTGTGATCCCAATGAAGATTTCATCTGATGATGACTTGACTGTGGAGGGCAAGCAGGTGATCACGCTCGAGCCTATGGCCGTGCCCTATGACTACAGCACGGGTGCAAAGCGCGCGGCGGCGCACCGGTTTGAGTTCGATAAGATCTTCCCGCAGACCTCGGACAACCAGGAGATTTTCTTGGAGATCTCGCAGCTCGTGCAGTCATGCTTGGACGGCTATAACGTGTGCGTGTTTGCGTACGGCCAGACAGGCTCGGGCAAGACCTGGACCATGTCGCACGAGAACGACGGCATGATCCCAGCCTCGATCAACAAGATCTTCGAGGATATTGATACTTTGGCCGCGCAGGGCTGGACCTACACTGTTGATGGCCAGTTTGTCGAGATCTACAACGAGCAGATCAACGACTTACTTGCCGTTGGGAAGAAAGTGGTGAAGCATGAGATTAAGCATGACGACGCTGAGCGCAGGACGACGATAACCAACTGCACCTCTGTGCGGCTCGAGTCTCGCGCCCAGGCGGCCGAGGTGTTGGAGCGCGCCACTCGTAAGCGGTTCACAGCATCGACTATGCTGAACCTCCGCTCGTCGCGCTCCCACTGTGCTTTCATCCTCAACATTAGAGGCCACAACCAGGTCACTAACGCCACCTGCGAAGGCACACTCAATTTGATCGACTTGGCTGGATCCGAGCGACTCAATTCGTCGCAGGCCAAGGGCGACCGTTTGCGCGAGACGCAGGCGATCAACAAGTCGCTCTCGTGCTTGGGTGATGTGATCCACTCGTTGTACAAGCGCCAGAACCTGAGCAAGGATGTCAACGCGGCCCACGTGCCATACAGGAACTCGAAGTTGACCTACCTTCTCAAGCACAGTCTCGGCGGCGATGCAAAGACGTTGATGTTTGCCAACGTATCGCTGCTTGTTCCAAACGCACATGAGACGATCAACTCGTTGAGGTTTGCGTCGAAGGTGAACGAGACGAGAATGAAGTAGACTGACTCTCATTCCGGGTAGTGGCACGTTTGGGTGCCCAGGCATTGATCCACCCATAATCTTTTTATTGTACGTATGTAGCTTTTAATATAGATTTTTTTTTGACAAGCATCGTAAGGCAGCAATGTAATATGACCTTCGTGGGGTTATTGCACATATGAAATGATATGATTCCTGAGTATCCTATATGAGAATCTTGATAGAAAGGTGCCAAGATTGTTAAAAATGAAAGCCCAATAAACACATAAGAGCAAGAACGAAACAAATTGCATCGAATGAATAGACTTCTCAGCCTACTATTTCCCTAAAAACTATCGAAAATGTCCAACATCTAACGCTTTTCTCTGACTCATAGTCACGCATCAGCTCCAGAGGCTATTAAGTTCTCATCAGGCATGTATGGTGTGGCCGATTTCAAAAGTCCAGATTGCTGGAGTTCTGCCCACATATCCTTGTGATTCTCTTTGGCCCAATCTGCAATCTCTTGCTGCTTTTCTGGCTCAATACAGTAGTTATGCATGGACAAGAGCAAATCCGAGGAAAACTCGAGATTATAGTCATCGATTTCCTCCACCAACTTCACGGCGCCTTCGATGTTCCCGTGGTACGTATGGGCTATCACATACTGTCTGAAAACCGCGTAGTCTGGGAAAATACCATACTGAGAGAGGCTATTCCAGAAGGATTGCACATAGGGGAGCCCACTATAGGTATACGTCTTTAGCATGATCTGCGCAGTTTCCTCGTTTATGCCGCCATGCTGTTTCGGGTTGCTGGAAATGGCGAGAAACAAGTCCCTAGCCTTCCCCACCTTCTGTAAGTTTGAGTAAGCGTTCAAAATGCAATTCTGCATGCCGATATCCTGATTGACGATGTTCGTGTCCATTTTGAGGTACTCGTGCAATTCCACGACTCCTTCCTCGTACAACTTGTCGCCAAAGACCCGTAAAAGGTACTCGTAGATCTCTCGCAGTGGCGGTGGGTTGACATTAGAGTCGGCATGAAGCTCACTGAGCATCTTCATGCGCCGCACAATAAGCATGGCCGCGTTTAATCTGTCTGCCTCACAAAATGTCTCTATCACGGGGAGATACGTCTTGTACGGGATATGAAAGTACTTGTGGATCTCGCCATAGAGAACCCAGTTCGTTTCAAAAGTCGGGTCCTCTTTATAGGTCACCACAAACCTGTATAGGAGATGGAATAGCTTTTTGTGAGGTGCAGCATATGGGAGGTCAACACGGATCTTTCGGTAGGCGTCTTTTTTGATGGGCGGGAACTCCCGTTTCAACAACTCTATGACATCTCCGACACAGGCGTCAGCCAACATTGTCTCGCACATTCTGTGAAGGGCCTCGGCACTGCATTTCATGGGCATGTGTTGTTTGATCTTTTTGAAACGGGGAAACATTTCGGCGGCACTTTCGCCTGTTTGAGCCACCAGCGCCACGAGATTATCTAGAGTAGACGCGACTGCTGGGTCCAAGGACTCGGCCCAGTGCACTGAAGTTGTGGTTAAGCTTTCCTCGAACAACGAGTATGCCAAATCCACTTCTTGATTTCTCAAGGCCCGGTCAATCATGACTTTGTAGTCCGCAACAGTGAGCTCGACGCCCGTTTTATCTATTATGTCGTTGCAGACCGTGTCTAATAGATTTTGTGGATCGGTCACGTGACTGGCAGAGACGGCTTGGAGAACACTAGTCAATACACCAGGCTCGGATTCCGAGTCCACGACAAAAGGCGTGTATGTTGTGTTCATTTTTGAAAACAAAACGTCGTTTTCCACGCCGCGGCTTTTGATTCCAGTGTCTAGAAGCAACGCCTGGAGTCTAAGGTGTGGCAGAAACTTGATCTCGTCCAGTGCGACAAATTCACATAGACTTTTGAGGAAAGAGTCGTGAGAATTTGCCAATGCCAATTGGGAAAGCAAAGTCGACGCTAGACTTTCGTCGTGAATGTCCTGCATGAACAATACCAGCTTGAGTTCTGCAAAGTTGTTGTGATCTCCATGAGCTTCAAGATGCATCAAGATGGTATGGACAGATTCTGTATCGGCGTCAGATGCACGCACCGAGTTCAAATCGGCCTTTAGTTTCAACAAGTCCAATAAACATTCGATATTGGCTGATTTTAAGTACTCACGCGTGAGCTCATTAGTAAGATATTGCACTCTGTAGAGGTTTCTGTTTTCATCCATGAACTCGTGCACCCTCGGGTTCGTGTCTGCGAAAATGTGCAGAATATGGCCGATAAAAGCAGTCACGACGTCATCGTTCACCAAGTTATGTTTTTTTGACGCCGTTTGTGCATTCAAAATGCCCTCGAAAAAGTCGAGGTTGAGCGTGCCCTTTGCTGCCTGGCGAGCCATCACTGCCTGCATGAATTCGGGCCCGAGAGTGCACTTTGTGACTTGTAATACGTATTTTAGCGATGCAGAAACGTCTGAAAACCGGGAACAGGACCCGATTTCGACAATATTCACAAGTGTGCTGGTGGGCACTCCATGTTTGACTCGTAGAAGTCTTTGCGCCAAAAGCGCCATGTATTCAGGCATATCAGTTCTGTCCGCGTCGAGAAAAAACTGCGCCGTTTTGTCAAAAAGCTTAAAGATTTCATCCATGGGCAAAATAGAGTCGACCTGGCCGGTTTCTCGTATGGTCTGCATCAACACTGAATCCACCGTATGGAAATATGTATCTGCCCATTGTGGGTCTAGAGGGGCCGCGATAAACTCGGTCAATTTCGTTTTCAAGAAGTTATTGCGTGTTTTTTTATCGAGCTCGCGTGTCCGGAGAAAATGCTTGATTTCCACGATATCTCTAGGCGTATGCAGCGTATTCTGTTCATCTTCCAAAATCGCCAGCCCATGCTCGGCCACTGCCCGCGATGGGGTTTTGGTAAGTGTCCATTTATGCCTCCGAGAATGCACTATGCGTAGCCCAAAAGCCGCTCTTGATGCTGAGATACTACCTCTCGGTAGGGCTCGAGTGGCCGCTGTTGTCCACATAATTGCACGAGCTTTGAAGGGCTAGACGGATTTTACAATATACATCGTTGTGGCGTACTGCATGGAAAGCCAGATTAGATGGGTCCTGCATAGACTTGACAAAGATATACCAGCCATTCGGCATTCAGGTCAATTAAGGCCAAGGGTAAAACGGCCCAAAATACCACTTGACAAAAGTGACTTTCGTGTATGAAGAAAATAAAAGAATTCCCGTTGAACCTAATTTGCCGCTTCAATGATGAATATTATATGCAGGACGCAACATGGACATGGGACAATCCATTCGGCACATACATTGGAAAATCATTTCCTGTAAACTTTAGAGAACTCTTTCTCTTCTATTAAAATTCGGCTTTCTCCA
>JAKTVE010002713.1:23849-68115 GCA_030557065.1 Metschnikowia rubicola | reverse complement strand
GCCCACGAATTCGTGGAGAGCTGACTTACTTCAGTTTAGTCAAGATTCAAGACACGCAGCCTCCACTGGGCAGCCTTACTCTCCGCCCCATTAGGATAGCAAAATATATTAACTATATTATTAACTATATTATAGATCCGCATAATACTTTTTGGCAATATTAATATTATTATCATAGTCATATTATATTATATTATCATGCGAAAATGATATATCACGCGCAAAAAACCAATGACTAACATCACTGGATGACATATTGATATGTCTTTGGAGACGTGTTTTGATATCATACATTATCTTCACAAAATAAAGAAAAAGATAAAAGAAGCGAGATTCGACATCTGGAAAATGTTCAAATTCCATAGAGTTACAATTCTTGGCTTGCTTTGGGTCATGAGCCTGTATCGTAATGGTACTGATGATTCTTTCATCTACGCTCGTAGTTCGCCTTACACGTTTGAACACAGCCTCGCCTTCGTATAAATGAATGACACTAAACATTCAATTTTCGCTGCAGCCGGAAAACAAAAAGCTTTGTATCGTAAACAAATTTCTCGCTATGGTTCCGAGTGTAAATGGACATCAAAGGGCCACTGGCTCAAAGCTCCAGGGCGCAGGGTTGTATCTACAATATGTAATGCTTTATTTCTTTGGTCTCTATTTGACCATCCTCCTGACATTACATCTCTATTACCACGTAAAATAAACATTCAGTGAAAACACTAAAATCTCACTTAACCGTGTTTTTTTCTCCGAGAAGGGTGATTGACCACCGAATGTCCAAGTTCCAGCACATGTTAGACAAGTGGAGTCGAACGCGGGGGCCAAGAATATTCATATATACGCCGCTTAGCCTTCTTTTGAGTAAGCAAAAAAAAAAAAAAAAATGCCTATAAAAACACGACAAAGCACAGCCATGAGCTCTAACCCTCATCATTGTCGTCAATCATCATTCATGGATCAAAATCAAGCACCGTGTCACGACCCTCTTCCCTACTCTTTTATCAAGGCACTCCGCGCCACCTGTGTGTATTCACCCACGTCATAAAAGGGCACGCACTGAAAGTACGATTCACAATTACGTTTTTTAAAAACAAGAAATAATGACAAATCGCTCAGACGCTAATATAACCCTCCTCCCCCCTAAACTGCTGTTAGCTAGTAGCCACCGTGTAACAAATTATTTCAGTAGTGCACGCTCGTCGCTGGGCCAGCTTTGGTGTAGCACACTGTAGGTTGCGCGGCCTCTTCAACGATTTACCCCATTTCTCATATTGCTTTGCCCAGTGTGTGGCCCCTAAGCCCGCGCGGCCCGCGTCCACTACCGCCAGCTACCGACAACCACCGATAAGTAACTCGGAAATCTCAAAAAAAAAAAGTCACTTAATCTCACTTTAGGTGCACGGAAAGTACACAAAAGGTACGCAAAAGTGCACATATATCGCTGCTAAAACACCATCAGCGCCATGGCATCTCCATATATAGGCGTGTACAAGGCGCTTTTCGACTACACGGCCCAGACCGAGGAGGAATTGTCGCTTGCTGCCGACGATCTTTTATATCTCTTGCAGAAGTCGGAAATCGATGATTGGTGGACGGTGAAAAAGCGGCTTCTCCCGCAAGACGGCCTCGAGGCCGAGGAGCCCACTGGGCTTATTCCGGCCAACTATATTGAGCCGGCGCCCGTGGTTAGCCGCTGTGAAGCATTGTATGACTATGATAAGCAAACAGACGAAGAACTTTCGTTCAAGGAGGGAGAGACTTTTGATCTCTACGACTTGGCCGACCCGGACTGGCTCTTGGCGGGTAACGGACCCGCGTATGGGTTTGTGCCCTCGAATTACGTAAGGGTGTTGTCGGGTAACGGTGCTTCCGCTGAACCGGCAGGAGTGCCCGCTGCAGCGCCGATAGAACCCAAACCCGTGTCGCAGTTTGCGCCGCCACCAGTGCATAAAGACAGGCTTGCGCAGCAGCAAAGAGAGGCGGAGGTTGAAGCGCAAAATGAAGCGCAAAATGAGGTGAATGCGCAAATTTACGCTTCGCCGCCACAGTCTCTGGGCCAGGACGCGTACCTCGACGTAGAGGGCCACAGCGATGCTGAGGAGTCTCCACAAGCGCCCCCGCCTGTGCGTCATCCACCTCCCGAGAGAAACTTTCGCGAAAACATTAGTGACGACGAGGCGCCACCGCCCATGCCCACCAGACCCGGCACCACACAGCAGCTGACGCCAACACCGGTTCGGCACTCTGCCCCTGCGCAGCCTGAGAATGTCGACTCTGCGCAGGAACAGCACGGCTTCGACGGCGAGTTCTTCAGGTGGTACATTGACGAGGTGGATGGACGCAAGAAACGCCCCATTGTGTTGGCAATCGGCAACGGGCTCATTATCATCAAACCGAAGCTGAGTAACCCAAAGAAGTTGAAGTTGAAGTCTGCGCTGTCGCTCGACAACAACTGGCGCCTTAGAGACCTTGTCAACTATAATCACGAGAAAAAACACGTTTTCCTCGACCTTCGCAACCCAGAAGCCTCAATTGAGTTACACGCGGGGTCAAAGGATGTTGCTGAGGCCATTGTATCCGTTTTGGGTGACTTGAAGGGGGCCGAGGCTGCTTCTGGATTGAAGGAAGTGGCGCGTGCAGCGCTGACAAAGACACTGGCCTCAAATAGACGCATTGGCAGGCTTCTTTATGACTTTCGCGCCCAGGGCAACGATGAGTTGCTGGTACGTGAAAGCGACGAGGTGTACATTGTGGACCTGAGTAAGTCGAAGGAGTGGTGGCTTTGTGAGCGCGTCAAAGATGGCCGCCAGGGCGTCATCCCATCCCTGTACGTGGAGATCGTGGCAACAACGAACTTGGACAAACTCACCGATGGTGTACAGCGGCGCAAGTCTCAAAAAGGCACCACTGCTTCATCAAAGGGCAAAGTTGTTAGATCCAGCTCGAGGCATCAAAAACTGTACCGTAGCCGTGATGACCGTGACCGCATCCGGGAAAGCGATAAGAAGAAGAGGGAACATGTCGATACAGCGGAAGGTGATAATATGCCGAACTTCCACCGTGTACGCACGTGGATCGACAGTTCTGGTACATTCAAGGTTGAGGCAGAATTTTTGGGTTGCGTCGAGGGCAAAGTGCATTTGCATAAAACCAACGGGGTGAAAATCGCTGTTTCAGCAACAAAGTTGTCGATCGAAGACTTGGAATACGTTGAGAAAGTCACGGGTACCTCGCTTCAGAAGTATAAGGACGAAGTAGCGAAGCAGGTTGCAAAGAGAGAGCGGTCAAAAGCCGGTGCCGGAGAAGCGAAGGTGGCTTCAGAGCCAAGGACCCCTGCGTCTCAAGTTGCGCCTTCAGCCACACCTATGAAGACTCCCACCCGTTCTGCCACGGCTGTCATCAACGATGTAGCCCCTGAGAAGCCTGAGCGTTCGAAGGCGCCCTCAACGATTCCTCAAAGTGAGCCGGATTATGACTGGTTTGAATTCTTCCTCTCCTGCGGCGTGGACATTGGCAATTGCCAGCGCTACTCGATAAACTTTAGCAAGGAGCAAATGGATGAGAGCATTCTTGAAGATATTACGCCATCACTTTTACGCTCTTTGGGGTTGCGCGAGGGCGATATTTTACGCGTGATGAAGAGTTTGGACAACAAGTTCAACAGGAAAAAGTCTGTTGCCACCGATGTGCCTCCTCTGGGTGGCCTCTTTACGGAGCCTACCGGTGCATTGAAGAACAACAGCACTACCGAGTTGTCGAAGGTGAATGCTAGTGCGTTGCCAACACCGTCGCCGATGAAGGAAAAGCCAGCTTTCATTAATAAGGAGGATTTACAGAATAAGATCGAGGATGATGCCTGGGCGGTGAAACCCGCTGCTCGCTCTAACGAGGACCTCTCTAAGTCGGCCCCACGTCCTCAGTACACTGGTTCTTTACAGGACCTTGTGGATGTGAAACCTTTGGCAGCAAACAGTGCCCCTCAGGGTGTTGGTGTAAGCTCTGCTGGCGCCACAGTTGCCACTCCTTCGGCTCCGCCAATGACACCGGTAAAGACTGGCACCTTGATTCAGCCAAATCAGCAATTTACGGTCCAAAAAACTGGGTCTGGTGCTTCAAATCCTGTGGCATTACCTGCCGCGAGAACCGGGGGCTTGATTCCTGTCCCTACTGGAGGCTTGATCCCTATGCAGCCCACGGGATTCATTCCTATCACAGCGCAACCTACAGGTTTCGTGCCCATCCAAGCAACTGGCGCCATTTTTGCACAACCAACTTTTGGCTTCGTGCCCTTGCAAACGGGAGCCACTACTTTTGCTCCACAAAAGACTGGTCCCTCGCTGAGTGTTCCGCCCGCGACGTCATTTGGCCAAATGCCACTTCAGCCTACGGCTTCGTTTGTGCCTCTTCAACCGGGCACAGTAACTCAGCCACAAGTAATGCCATCGACGACCTTCGGTCAGCAGCCAACCGGTGGACAGCCGTTTGGTGGCCCAGGTCTCTCCAATCAGCTAACTGGCCAGATGTTACAAAATACATTTGTGCCACAATCCACTTTTGGTAGACAGATTACTGGTGGCTTCATGGCAGTCAATCAAACTGGTGGTAGGCAAGCCGCTCCACAAACTTCTTTTGGAAATCAGCATACCGGTGGCATGATGCCTCAAACATCATTCGGAAATCAAATAACCGGTGGTACAATGGCGCATACTTCCTTCGGCAATCAGGCCACTGGTGGCATGATGCCACAAACGTCCTTTGGAAACCAGACTACCGGCGGGTTTATTCCACAAACTTCCTTTGGTACACAATTGACCGGCGGTTTCAATCAAACGCTGTATCCTAATCAGCAGCTGACCGCGGGAGTTAATCAAGTCACAAACATGTTTCAAAACACATCTTTGGGAGCGCCGCAAGGTCAGTCGTTTGGTCAATCACCTGCGGGTTCATTTCAGCAGCCTATGTTCACTCAGCAGCCATTGTTTGGTCAACAGCCATCAACTTCCTTTGGTCAGCCCACAGGATTCACGGGCCAGCAACCCACTAACTCTTTCGCTTCGCAGGCATTTGGACAACAGCCTTATGGACAACAGCCTTATGGACAACAGCCTGCTACGTCTTTTGGGCAACACACGTTTGAAGGTTTCAACAACCAGCCCTTACAAGCACAGCCAACAGGTCTTGGATTCGGAAATGGGCCGAGCTTGCAATCTCAACCCACAGGCAGACGTGCGAACTTACAGGCTGCCACCGCCGACAATCCGTTTGGGTTTTAATCCGAGCCCAGTGCCGTATGGTCGAGAAATTCATCTAAGAAGAATTCTCACCACGTTATATATCTTAAATTATAAAATTCAAGCATCATTTATTTAAAGCTAGCGATATACTGAATGCATGATGCTACGGGCGGCTAAAAGGACATGTGCGAAGTGTGAGATATGCACCCCTATCGTTTTTGCAGCCACAACATTGGGTATAAAAGCCAGCACATATCCTGTCAGATTTTCTCTAATCTTGCAAATTATTATTCTTAGGTATTTCCACGCCAGCATTTCATTAATGTCAATGCCTTATACCGAGGGCAGCGCCATTTTCTTTCCCCTTGTTAGATTTCTTGACTCACGCAAAGAGGCTCTTCTTGATGAGCCTTTCAATGGCAATATAGAAAGCATCAGAAGCATTTTCCGTGCTGAATGTAATGATGAGTTTGCCAAAGAACGGGCCAAAGACATGCCTGCTTTTCTTGATTTTCTTGCCGAATTCAACGTTATTTCAGGAAATGCCCTTGTGTTAACAAATGAAACAGAAAAGCGTTTCGAATGGATCAAGGCGGCTAATGTATCGATGCTCAAGAGAAGATTAGAAGCGCCAAAATGTGAGAAAGAAATGCAAATTTCCAACACGTGCTTTGTATCAGATGCAAAGTCCAAGGCCGAGCCCGATGTTGGACACCGCTTGATGGAGATCTTGGCAAAGGACCCGCAAACGGTGGTTCATTGCCAAGATGTGGCGGAAAAGGGGTTTGACCACGACCTAGCACGGCTAACTGAGATGTTGGCCCGGCCCACGGCAATGGTGACATTGGGAATCAAAAGGGCGCAATTGAAGGCGTCCCAAAAGCCATTTTATGAGGTGTGTGAAGTCTTGGACCACAGCCAGACGCTCGCTAACTTATGTCTCAATTTGAAATCGATCGGGCTGGGGTTTCACGAGCTTCCGACAAATGCCAAAATCCATAAAGTGATCACTTCATGTAAGTCTTTGCTCACTAAAGAGGTTTTAGCGTGTGTCAAAACACATATCCACTTCTTGCCCCTTTTGACTAACAACACCGACCTCTACCTTGGCAACTGTTCGTACTTGGACACGTGTCATAAGCTTAAGAACTGTCGGTATTTGCATTACTACACATTGAATCCATCCCAAACAGTGACAGACGCAGGCCAACCACAACCCCTTTTAGCCTTAGACTATACAATCGGCGAGTGTCACGATACAATGCTGAGGAGAGAGATTCCGGCGCAGTGGATTAACTGTGACGTACGGTACCTTCCATTCAGCATTTTAGGAAAATTTGCGGCGATCATTTCCGACCCCGCGTGGGATATTCACATGTCGCTCCCATATGGGACATGCAAGGATTCTGAGCTTCTCTCACTACCAATGAGGGAGTTGCAAGATGAAGGGGTCCTCATGCTTTGGGTTACGGGCAGGTCTATCGAGATAGGTCGTCGCGCGTTGGAGCAGTGGGGCTACACGGTTTCGGACGAGATGATCTGGATCAAATTGAATCAATTGCGTAAAACTATAGTCACGGGCCGCACCGGCCACTGGCTCAATCACTCAAAAGAGCACTTGCTAGTGGGTGTCAAAGGCAACCCTGTTTGGCTCAACAGGAAAATCGACATTGACTTCATCGTCAGCGGCACTCGCGAGACCCTGAGAAAGCCAGATGAGCTCTACGGTATAGTAGATAGGCTCGTTGGGATTCACGCGAGAAAACTTGAAATTTTTGGTCGTGACAATAACATCCGCCCTGGATGGATTAGTATGTACTCACGGGTTTGAAGAGCCACTGGAGCTTGAAAATACTAACACAGCAGCGATAGGTAATCAATTGACAGGGACCTCGATCTATGAAGAGGAGGTCAAACAGAAGTACAACAGGTACCAGGCTTCTATGAAGAAGACTCCGAGGCCCCCAATGTCTGGCAATATGTAGTGTGCAACTATTCATAGTCTAGGCATCAAGAAAACAAAACTCGCTAGTCTTCCTTCTTGTGCTCTCGATCCAACATTTCCCGCACGGCCGTGCCAGCTCGGTTATCCATATCCCTCTTCACATCGAGCTTGAAGCCTAACCAGAACGCGATCTCGTAGACGACGAAAAACGGGGCTAGCACAACTGCCTGAAGGAGGTTTTCAGACAACGCCGGCGCCCGTTTTTCATAGAATGCATGGCCATAAAATTGAGCGAGCCAGCATACAATATGCGCACCAACGGCTAATTGTGTGTAATGTGATCTCAGGATTAGCGACGAGGGGCACAACTCCAGGTAGTAAACTCTCTGGAGATGGGCGAAGCCGGTGAGGAACAAAAACGCTGGGAGACCTAATTGCCAGTCTAGAAGCACGTAGTATAGCCCGTATATCCAAGCGGCAGCAACGCCCACTGTGAGGTAAGGGTAGGGTGTGAAGATCACGTTTCCGATGGTAAAGCAGATTGCCGAGAGCAAGATGATGGGGATGCAAACGAGATGGATGGCAACATTCTTTTTATTGAAATGGTATTTGCGATAAAAGACTAAATGGCCTCTGATGTCGAGAAGTCCGGGCATATTCATGTTTTAGATGACAACGATTTGCTATAATCAGAACTTCCACCTGACTCGATATATCGAAAGTGGACTGATCACACAGGAGCCGGGGAAGGAGTGCACACGGGTCAGGGGCTGGATGGCGGGGAAGCGGATTTGTAAGGCTACAGTTGCGATGCAAATTTCTTAGCTTCCTTGATTTTATTTTTTTTCAGTCGGATATATCTATACAGCGCCAAGTGTCCTACTCCCTCAAGTCGAGGTTCGGTTTCTTGACCGACCGGGTCCTCTTGGTCAGAATCTTTGAGGCGGAGTCTCGCTCAAATTCACCTGCAGACAGAATGTCTCTGCCGAGGTTGTCCAAGTCCTTCACCTTATAGATTCTCACGATCCAGTTCTGAGTCGTGAATGCCTCCTCGACGGCATCCAAGGTGATCTTTCTATCGGCCGGAATATTTTGGCCACGCACTCTGTCGACGGCGTCTCTGCCGCCAAACAACTCGCCCAATCTGTAGTACGACATCTTGTACATCAATGAATTCTGCATAGCGTCCGACGCCTCGTGGTCAACCTTGTACTCGCCCTTGTCGCTGAAATAGTCTCTTTCGTGAATCTCTTCGGGCCAGATGCCCTCGGAAATTCTCACCATCCACAAGAATTTGTTGATGTCGTCGCCAGAATAGCCCAAGACACCGCCGAAAATAACCAAGACGTAGTCGACGTCGTGCTTTTTCAAAATCTCGTAGGAGACTTCTTCACGGGCGGCCATGGCCTTGCCCACAGTAGCAATGTGTGTGTTGTTCCACGTGTTGTTGTCCACCAAGGTGGTGCGGTCCGCCATGCCTCCAATCTGATAGCCGTAATCCCACCAGGCCATGACCTTGGCGTCTTCTGGGGTATTCATTCTCAACCAATAGTACGCTTCTCTGTAATCGTCGATTATAGCTGGCGAGCCGTCTGCGTTTCTCGAGGCCAACACGACCGACGGCGACGAATAAGCATTCGAGGTGACCCAGGTACAATGTAACACAAAAAAGAAAAGGTAGTACACAAACGAGCCCAAAACCACAACCTTAGTCAAGACCTGGAAGATAGGGAACGCATTTTGTTTGGCCGTCTTCTGCTTCTTCTCCGACTCGTTTCCGGCCTTTTTAGTGTCAAATAAGTCGACCACGTTCATGTACGCGTCGAACAATTTCGACAACGCAATTGCCGCCGAGACACAGATGACCGGGGTCAAAGTCAACATCAAACGCACCATGACGCCAGCAAAATACGTGGCAAACACGCCGTAAATGATGACAAAAAGGTGCTCGTCACGCAACTCCTGGAAGCAGAAGTACAAGCCTGCAGGAAAGAGCCATACCAACATGTTCGTGTCGAAGAAGAACGCGGGCCACGCGGTCGGCTGGTGCTCGGACACGGACGCGATGATCGGGATGTGGATCTTGGCATAGTTTGTGTCCCACAAGGAGTAAAACCGGCCCGTCCAAGGGGCGATCCAGCCTGCAGCGGTTAAGCCAACCAAGCCGAAGACGCCCAAAAGCGTGACCAAAACCACGGAGACCGCGAAAAAGGACCGGAACTGCGCGGCAGGCACGTTTGTACGCACGTAAGCGCCGAAGGCAACCAATTGGAGCAAGCCGAATACACCCAAAGCGGCCATATGGTCATTCGAGCGAATGGGCAAGAATCCTACAAACGGGATCTGCATCGACGCCACCGTGCCAAGAGCATACCATGTGGTATATGCAGCATACAAGCGCTGCGTGTAGCGGCCCATGAGCAAAAGCACAAACACGTGCAACGGGATCAAATTCGTGATGAACACGTACCCGCCCCACGCGGAAACCATGTAAAAGTACAGCAACGCGGTCAACGCGCCGTATGCAACCGAGCCCACTTTCATTGCCTTGATCCAGAAGTAAAACGTGGCCATGAGCAACGTGATGGCGATCGCCTCGTTGTCGTAAGACCCGGCCACGGACCGCGAAATGTACCCCGGCGCGATACCCATGAAAAGAGCCGCCAACAACCCGGCGTTTGTATCCTTCATTTCCTTTGTGAGCAAATACGTGAACACAGCTGTCACGCCCGAGAATGCTGGCGCGAGCAAAACACAAATGTTACGGATATCCACGGGCATTCCAAACCAATTTCTTAACGCGTGCCATATGGCACCAGAAGTCACCATAAGTCCAGGGTAAAGCGTGCCGCCCGTGACACGGCCCAAGGGGTACCACGTGCGGTCATCGAACCAGTTCAAGAACTCGTAGAACGAATGCGTGACCAAGTATTTAGTCGCGCGGAAGTTGAACCAAGGGTCGAACTCGTGAATGATCAGCTCAAAACGGATCACCGAGAAAAGACGCAGCGAGATTGCCGCGCCCGCAATCGCAAGAAAAATGATCGTGCGGAGAAGCACTCGCACGGTATCGAGGCTGAGTCCGAGAACCGTCGCCTGTGCCATGTCGTGTTGGTTTTGTTGGTTCTGGGGAAGTGATTCGGGATTAAAGAAACGAGCACTAGACAGGTGTCGAGACACGGTGTTATGTGCAGGACATAAGGTTTGAATCATAGCCTCAAGCCCACGCCAGAAAATTTACAGGGAAATACTATGATAAAAAAAATATGCGCGGATTCATATACTTAGAAAAACGTCATTTGATGGATTTGTTTATCCCTTTTTTTCCGGCTTTCTGCGTACTTTTGGGGCCTCAATGTTTCCCTTTCTGGCCTGCGAATACTCGCCATGCGCGACGTCGTGAGTGAGGTGCCAGGTGGCCGCTTTGCCTATGCTGGCAGATTTGTGAGTGAATTTATTTGGGCAGTGCAGCCATGTCTTTTTATTGTCAGGTCAACAGTCTACATAAACCATCAGGGAAAAAAAAGGATTTTGGGGAAGCTAATGTATTGACTTTGTTTTTTCCACCGTCCACTGTTTACTCTCGTATGTAAGCGGGAAACATGTTATGGGTAGCTACCACTTGTAACTATTGGAGCCATTAGTACATTCGAACACTGGCAACCGAATGGGGTCACTCAGACAACTGCTGGATTTTTCCGGAAAAGAATGCATGAGATTTCTCAAGCGTGCTGATGATAATTCAGCATGTTACATTTTCAGTTTTCTTTTTTTTTTCATCTTTTGTATTGATCTATCGCTAATCTATGTTGAAGAAGAATGAAGTGAATGTCCTGCATATAGTCAATGGGGTCTTCTGAAGACCAAGAAGACTCGAGTTGGAGCAATCACTCATACGAGCCAAGATGACGAGCTTCTTGA
Organism: Metschnikowia rubicola; assembly: GCA_030557065.1. NCBI lineage: Eukaryota > Fungi > Ascomycota > Pichiomycetes > Serinales > Metschnikowiaceae > Metschnikowia > Metschnikowia rubicola. Next base: position 57,012 of record JAKTVE010002713.1, on the reverse strand, counting down.
TCAAGGCCTGTGATAGAGCTGGATTTTTTTATTTTGTTTGTGGTTTAACTGTGTCCAGAGACTGAACGCAACGATTTTGAGATTTTCACAGCACGGCCCCTTAAGAGTGTGATTCTCGAAGTGCAAAATCCAAAGAATTTGTTTATGCATTGAGAAGTCAAGGATTGCAAGATGTTAGTGTTCAAAATTCATTGGAAAAGAATATCGACTCTACAACTTTGAATGCAGTGAATACATTTGGACATGCATGTCTCGTATGCACGCCGCCCTCGGAAATCCTGCACACACGCTTGTTTTTCGTGATCACCGAAATTTTGATTAAACGCCATTAGTCTCCAAAATTCCATCCAATTATTATAAAACCAAAAAGGTTGCAGCACCACAATTTCGCATATGGTCTCCCACTACACTACTCAGTGTGGCTCTATGAGGCTTAACTAACGTTGATCGGACGGGAAACAGTGCTGTTCTCATGATGTGGCCGCAACCGGAAGTTCTTTTACCCGGACAATTCTGGTGCTACAGAATACAATTGGAGTAAGACCAATAGGGTGAAAATTACCCCGTCAGTCTTACTCATAAAAAATAAATGTCTTCTCCACCTTGAACATCTCTTAATATTCTGAAATCCTTAAATCCATGACCGTTCGTTAGTGGGCTTGAATTATGCTTGTGCCCATCGCTCGTAACTGACAAGAATTGATAAAAATAGGTGAGTGAATCGTTTAAAGCAACGATTAGAAGAAATCTGGGACTTCTCGGATCATAAATCACTCCAACCGATCACTCAAGACAGCTTCACGGAAAAGAATATGCGATGTCAACTTCATGGGTGTATTCAATGATGCAAAAAGCTGATTAATTGTGGTTCCAGTGGCTCAATTTGGCCGAAAATCGATTTTATATGCACTATTGCTAAAGCACCCGGCACAAGCGAAAAGCTTTCATAAACGTTATTACTGGTCAAAGTAAACCACTTATTTCTCTATGCATCTCAGAAGCCGGTCGCGCGAGTCGCTAAATCTATCCACTACACCTCCATGTAAGGTCTATATCATATAATTCAAAGCCACAAACTCTATATAAGCTCCGGCGCGTGGCGGCGGCCGCAGCGAAATAAAAACAGAAAAGAAATCAAAATGCAAGGATGAAAAGGGTGAAGTGAAAACATTAAATAACCTGCTCGAGGCTGGCGGGGGGAAACACGTTCCCGTCCTGTAGAAAATCAATGTAGGCCATGGCCTCGTCAAGCGCAGCGTCAAAACGGGCATCTGGTCTAGGCGCCATTTCAACAGGGCTCTGCTGCATGGGGCCAGCCGATGCAAAAAAAGCGTTTGGGTCCTCGGCAATGGGCGAAACAGCACATGCAGTGCCGTCGAGTGGCGCGAAATCGCCCAAGAACGGCTCACATTCGGAAGTCTCGATGTCGCTGGCATACCCGGGCATCAGCGGTGTGGCATACCATGATTCGGGGAAACAAGGCGTGTCGTTGGCCGAGTTTGATACTGTCCTGCATATAGGTCCAAGTTGAGGGCTAGCGTAGCCCAGGCCGGCCACTGACGCCTGTCTCGAGCCGCGGGGCAGCGTGTGTGTTTGTGGGTGTGGGTGTGCTGGTTTGGGTGCTTTCCCCCTGGAATTCTTCCGTTTGCGGTGGCATTGCGAGTGCATCGCTTTTTGGCGCTGGTGGCAACACTGTTTCACGGAGGGTTCTGCCAAACTATTGGCCTTTGAGCGCCGGTGTTTGTGCCTGGTGTCGCCCTGCCAGTCGCCCGAGTCGGCAAGCACATCTTGCGTATTGAAAAGCGACTCTAGCGCCTTTGGTGTGAGGCAATTCTGCTCTTTCAACTGGTGAAGCTTATAGCTGACGTTATCCAACAATTTGTGATCGCTGGACTTCGCAGATGACTCTTTTTCCATTGGTTTCGGAGTCTCCTGCGTCTCTTGTGTCTGAGATGTGGCGCCAGGGGTTGTGGCTGAAGTGTGGCCCGACAGTTGTGGGCTGAAAAGATCTTCGTAATCAGGCGCAATCTCAGCACCTGAATCAGGCCCAAAAGTGGGCAGTGCAAGCTGCAGATTCACGTCGTTGCTGGTGGTGAGATCAAGCGGCGAAAACGAAAGCACCTCGTTGATCCAGTCCTCCTCAGAAGTCGATGTGGGCGATGTACAACTGAAAGACATGATTTGTATATTCCTGTGTAGTGACGAATTGCAGTATCGGCTAGTACAGCTCAAGACTGGGGTGTATAAATAGAAAGGAAAGTGTTTTGATGAGAGTATGTGTGTTGGTCAGAGAAGGGAGCTCTGCGTGGGTTTAAATATATGAGCTTGCAGGGATCGGACCACTCGAATTCTGACCCAGTTGCGCCACTAGCAGTGTCATCCGATTCCCGGAAAAAACCCATGCACGCGGTGCGGCGGCGTGCAGCTAACGTCGGAGAAATGGAGAATTGCATGCAGCGCGCCAGATCGGAGTTTGGTGCTGGTGAGAAAAACACCAACGAGCCGATCATGAGCAGCAATAGCAGACGCATCTCAAAAATCGAACGGTTTGAGTATACATTCCTGACTCGAACCGTGTCATTACATGATTTTTATTTCCAAGCGCAATCTTTAATAAAGCTTAAGATGCAAAAAAACCTCGAAAAGCTTATTTTCTGCGCTACAGCACGTGTTGCTCTCAGGGGCAAATTCTTGGGAATGGCTCGTAATCGGCGGAGAATTTCTTTTTTCCACGCATTTCGCGACCCTGTTGCCAAGATGCAAGGGCCCCTGGCTCGTCAAAACGAAACTTTGGTTTTCGCACGACCTCGATTTTCTCACGCGCGAAAATCGCAAGCTAAATGTGCGCGCGTGGCGTGATTGTGAGGCCGGATCGGGCAGAACCGGGCGCGACCCTGGCTCGCTAATGGACACATCGTCAGTTTTTCCGGCTCGCAGATCAGCATTGCCAAACAAAGTCCGAATGTGACCGACCGTTTTTGAAAGTCAATTTGAAACCTCAAAATAAACAGTTTTGGACGGTTTTATGCTAAATATCTGCTTCTTGCTTTGCTTTGCAAATTTTAGCATCTTTCAATTATCAGGCTCACACCTAGTCCATTTTTTACTCATGTTTGAATACAATCTTATTGTGTTTGTACTCGTCAATGTAGTTTGACAATACTTTTTCACATTGCCCCTTTCCTGTGTTTACACTTCGCGCGCCAGAAATGGCTTGATCTGCAAGTACTGGGATCTTTGGGTGCATGACATCATGTGAGTGACGGCAGAGTTGTTTCAGGCCAACAAATTTAAGCTTCTGACATAATGTGTAACTGATGGCTCGTAATTCCTGTAGCACAACATTCCAAGTATGTTTTGAATTCGCGACTTTGAAGCATGATGGAAGCAACAAATGAGTTTTTTTGTTATTTCTACGTTCTTGAACCCAAAAATGATGAAGCCTTTGCAAGAAAATGAGGCTCAAGCTTATTGCCTTATTGCACACAGCCAACAATTGAGGCACCACTAATTTGACACAACTAAAGACTCAAATCTCAAAGAAGGCGAGAATCAAAAACGAAAAGAACAACTGGTCACGGTCAGCCATCATCTTCTCCTGTTCTTTTCGAAGAAATTTCGTTGATCCGGATAAGCATTTTGTTGCAGAATCCATTCCTGCCAAAGACTATTCCTTTACCTTGCTTCGCTTCTCAAAAAGGCCGTGTTCTATCTCATCAATCTTCGAAATTCCACGTTTTTTGATATCAAGCATTGAACGCTAGTTTCTGTACCTTTCATATATGTGGGTCATTGATCGAAATCCCTTATCAAAAAAGGCCTACTTGACCTGAGAAGCATACAACCACCCATCAAACCGCTTTCTGTATTCAAATTGTTGCCCAATAGAATTTCCGACATTCACTCCAAAACTCACTCCAAAAAAGAGGCTTTTTCTCTTTTTGCTTAAGGGACTCGTCACTGCAGCGACAGTGTTTATTGGGTAAAGGCCATGTTTCAAATCTGGCCAGCACGTATACAGAAGATCCAAAAGATTACCTCGGGATCCAATCCACAATCTCCTGAAAAGCTCAATCCCGCATAAAGATGCTCGATTGACCCAAAGGATTTGGGCATTTTGTTTGTTTCTGTGAATGTCTAACGTGCTTTTTGGGCGCTTTATGCCTTTACACGAATTCAGCTACCGAGGGGTGTATCTTATTGAGCTTCAAGAAAAAAAAACAAAGAGGAAATTATGTCTTTACATGATATGGTCGAGCTTAAGAAAAATCACGTGTTTATTATTTAAATCGTAGAATTTTACTTTTGTTTGCTGGCTGCAGTGAGACCGGATCTATGGAGTATTACTCTTCTTCAATGGCAGCAAGTTGCAGACTACCGTCCTGAGATAAATGCCAGATTCCTGTTCTGTTTGTTTGTTTTTGTATTTTTGTCTTTTTTTTATTTCTCTCGTCATGGACTATGATAGTCAAATACATGGTTTTTGTTTTGCCTGTTCTTGCAGGTGAATAGAATTCGAGCAATTTACGATTCGTGCATACTCCACACTATCCAACACAATCTTATTTTCTCAATCAAGGGCTATGCAAGAATCCATAGACTCTTTCGAAGGCTCCCTGAATTTCATCTTTTCAGCTTTACCAAAAATTTTGGAAAAAAGGTTGATGACAAAAATGACACGCGCGCGAATAGTCTTTGGCCTATAAATAAATACGTAAACAATATAGAGTCTTGAGTGTGCACACAAGGCTTACCTTAGCAAGGCTTTGAATGACTAGTGGGTCCCTAAAAGAGCGAACATGCATAATTATAAACTAAATAAAAATAAAAAAAAAGATTCAATAATCGGTTTGATTGAAAAATAACAATTTTTATTCATACTAAATTCCTTTTAGCGCTAATTTCAATAAATCTTGTATTCTATTTTTCTCATTACAACTCAGTTGCTGCGCGCGGGCGCGGAGCCCAGTTCGAGGCGAAGCCTTCCCCAGAAAACCCCAGCCACGTGATCACCAACCTCCATAGGCATTTTTAAAAACCACCCTATTCAACTAAAACACTGATCCTACACCCCGGAATAATGCCCCAGTCACATGCGGCGGTGCCTGGTGACTCTAAAGGGACCGATCCAGCCCCTTTCCCCAACCTTACGCGCCCGACGACCGAACTGGCGCAAAACGGGCCGAAAATGGCCGAAAATGGCACCAAAAAGACCAAAATCGAAAAGGAATACCACTTCAAGCTCACTGCGGTGGCGTATAATGAGGCAGCATTGGACCTGCCGCTGTTTCGTGCATCGGTGAACCATTTGGACACGCAATTGGCGCAGACTGAAGACTGGTTCATGGCATTGGCGAACCTGTTCCTGAAAGTGCCAAAGAAAATCGAGGAATTCAGCTCCGTGTACACAATTCTAGACTACTTGGTCCCGTCTTTCCTCCAGGATAGCTTGGTGGACCAGGAGTACTGTTTGGCGACTTTGTATGAGTCCCGGAAAACGCTTAAGAGTCTTTGGGCGACGGCGTTTTCTGTATTTAAGATAAATGTGTCGACGCTCGAGAACCGCAAGGTGGAGTTCGCGCTGCGTGTGGCACGGTACCGTCGGCTCAAGCGCCGGTTTCTCGCGTGCCAGGAAAAATACGACCATTACCATGAAATCCACATGGGCACGCCCAAATATAAGGATGCAAGGTTATTTTACGAGGATTCGCTCCAGCTTGCACAGGTGCGCCGCGAGTACGTGCTGCTCAGCCTCGAGCTTGTTTGTGAGACCCAGCGGCTCGTGCACAACATCAACAAAACGATTCTTGCGCTAAATGAGCTTTTTTGGAAGATCAAAATCGAGAATTTGGGCGGCGGCCTTTTAGACCAGGCGCAGCTTGACGACGTCTGGCTGCTGGTGCGACGCGTGCGTGCATGGCATGATGCATGTGAGGGGGCAAACACGAATTTAGCCGCCGAGATGAAACAGGCGCGGCAGGGGGTAGAAAAGGAGGCTGCCTCTATAGAGCCGTTGCTGCCGCAAGACTTCCGGCCGGATTTCATCAATAGCCGTGTTTTGGACGATATCAATGAGCCGGCTGCAGAGAAATACGGATACCTTTGCATGAAGACGTTTTCCGAGAAGTCGCTGAAACCAATGTGGATCAAGCGGTGGGCTTTTGTTCAAAACGGAGTGTTAGGTTTTCTTGTGCTTAGCCCTAGCCTTGAGTCCGTCCAGGAAACCGACAAAATTGGCGTGTTGCTATGCAACGTCAAGTACGCTCCGAATGAGGATCGGCATTTCTGCTTCGAAATCAAGACTATTGACACCACGATCACGCTCCAGGCAGAAACGCTCCATGAATTGAAGCTGTGGTTGAAAGTGTTTGAGAATGCACGCACGCGCATCATAGACGAGACGCATGAAATGCACGCGCTACTTGATGTTGCTAGCTCGCGATACCCGCCAACAATCTCGGAGTTTCTGGCTGCAACAAATACGCCGACAGATCGGGAAATCACCAGCAAACGCACGTTTAATTCTGTCGGTCACATGGTCTCCTCAAAGAAGTTATCGCGCCATTTGGAGCAAAACGAGGCGTTCTTCCAGAAGTACATATTCGACTCGATCGGGCGCATCCACTTGCCTGTGGTGACGTCTGCCACGCGCTCGGCGCTTATTGCTGCCAGCTTAGCCGACGCGCCTGCGTTCCCCACGGCTTTGGAGGCTAATATTGCAGGCCTGGTGAATTTGGCGCTTACGTCAATGGGGCCGCGAAAGGGTCCGTTTTTGGTTGAGAATTTGCAGCCAGCACAAACAAAACAGGTGGGAGGAGGGATAATTTACCCGCACAACTTTCCAAATGCGTGGATTGCAAAGGATCTACAAATGAGGGCCCTATTTGGGGCGACAGTTGGGCCAAATGAATACTGTTTGGTTTCGTATAACTGTTTGCTTTCACCCAACGAAAGCCAGGAGCTCCGCGCGACTCATTTTGTGACACAAATCAACTTATACTCCTATATACACACGCTGGGGTTTGTTTCGATGGCCAAAGTGCCCTTAAACAAGTTTGTTGAGGCCACGTGTGTGTCGTCAAAACGCCAGGATATCGTGCGCTTGATTCTCGTGCATGGTCAGCTTGTGATGAAGTTATTCTTAGATAACGGCATGCTTGTTGAACGAAAACTAAACTTCTTGTTTGAGAACTTGGCTAGCGATTTACCCATGGGCACGGTTGACACAATTTCGCAAATCTTGGCAATCGAGGAAAAGTTTGCCCAGGACGAGAAGGCTGCAAAAGCCAAGCCTACACTAACGGGATCGCCCACGCATTTCGAATACGTAAACGCGGGCGCGAAAAGCCAGGCTCTTGAATCGGTCAATTTCGAAAATAAGCTCCCAAAGTTGGCCACCCGAACAGTAAACTTGCCTGCAAAAGCCGTGTTTCATGTTTTGTGTGGCTCTGAGTCCGCGATCTTGAATGCTCTCAACGCAATGGTTGAGGTGCAGTCCAGTGAGCGCAGCTTGTGGCGAAAATCACCCAACGAGTCCGATTACTTGATCAGAGACAATGTATCCTTGTTCAGATTACCTACAGGCCAGAGCGGCAAGCTTTGCGTGAAGCAGGAAATTGAGATACACGCAGAAAACGAGTTCTACAGTATCAAAGTCACAAAACTGGCATTGAAAGTGACGTGTGGCCCGCGCCTCCTGTTTGTGACACGTGTGACAATTCAAAGGCTAGAGGCCGAGCGGTGTGCCGTCAAGATATATGGTGAGCCGGTCATTTCCGGTACGCCATTTTACACTTCAGTGACCCAGCGGTTATGCCGCGTGTTCTTGAAGGGGTTCACGCGTCACGTATTCAAGGAAATCGATGTGTCTACAAACATTATTGGGTCGAAGGGCAAAATCTTGAAGGCTGTGTACTTTTACGGAAAAATTTTGGTCGCGCACGACCCATACGAGCCGTTGGTGATGGATCCTGTACCCGTGGGCAGGATCACACTTTTCAAAATGAGTTTGCAGCTCATGGCTGCAGATGCCGTACGGGGGCTCACCACATGGTGTTTTGTTGTCGTGAATGCGGTCAAATATGTGCTTCGCCATGTCTCACTCAATGCCGGTCTTTTCGGCGTGATCGCGTTGCTAACGCTTTCGAACATCTACCTCAGCGGCTTGAGTGCACGCAACTACTGGCTCTCGCGTCAGTCGGGAATGTTGGCTAAGGAGCTCTTGACGACTGAGCCGGTGACTATACAGAGAGCGATATACTCCAGGGATGTTCAGGATCTCATCAATGACAAAATCGCGCTTTCAGACTCGGCGTGTTTTCAGGTGTTCAAAAATGAATCCGTGGTGTTGAATTACTATAAATATTCGGGCTGGAATGGTGTTTTTCAGCAGCCAGTGTCGCCCAAAAGACAAGATTTGCGAGATAAATTGCACGCAATTGCGCGCGAGAGGAATGATTTGCTCGTGAGCTTGAAAATGCTCAACCATCTAGAAGAGGAGGAGGCTAAGGCCGAGTGGCAAGCTTGGCTCTTGGACGAGATGGCCACCTGCAGTCAGATCGTGGGCCAGACGTTCTCCACTCAAGAATCAAGCGAACTTAATTCCACTATGGAAGTTCTTGGTAAATATTGCGATAGCTGCTCGCATGAGCTCGCGAGCGTTTCTGGCATATTCTAATGTTCCAGTCTATCAAAGAGAGAGCATGATCGCGTTCGTGACAAATTCCAGCAGCCGTGAGTTGTGACTTCTGAAAATCCGCTTCACAGAGTCTTTAAATTTATGTTTGGCGCGGGGAGTTTCCTCCTCAACGTCTGTACCCGAGTCTCGCAGGGCGTACCGGGTGGCACGTGACTCAACCAGGCTAATGGACAGTTTCCGTGTTGTATTCCGGAATAGCTTAACCATCGCCTCTGCATAAGTAACTGACACTGATGATGCAGGCGTGTTTTCAGCCGTGGACGCTAATTTGAGTAACATTGCATCTATCGTCATTTTCAAGGGTGAGCACGCGTGTGGAGTTATCATGAGTTGGAACGTGGGTGCCTGTTCCGCCACATCTGCAAGGCTCGGTAGTTTCTCGTGCAACTCACTTGCCCGGTGTATGCGATACGGCCGTCCTCGATGAAGGAGCTTGATGTTGTTGATGTGTTCCACGTTGGGATCGGCGCTGGTGGCGAAAAGATACACTAGCAAATGCAGGATTGTGACTTCCACGGGCCTGTGAAGCCTATTCGAGACAAACGCTTCGATTTCGGAAATCGTCACGGAAAACCGCTGTATGAGGTTCGGGAGCATGATTGTTAGGCTTTGGCCAGCAGGCACTGACCCTTTATAGATACACGTTGACCCCGACGAGCAAGGGGAACATGGCGCAAGCGAGTACTGGCTCCAAGAGTCCAGGTTGTCGATACGAGACATTTTTTCGAGTGTTTTTGTTTCGTGATAAGAGTGCGCAACGAGTCGCAAATGCCGGTTTATAAACTCTTGGGCTGCTTTATCTGTACGCTGCTCATTATTGGCCGGCGTGAATCGATGCCAAGCGTCTCCGCAATTACATGCACAACACTGTGGGGCATGCCGGTAGTGTGCAGTCATTCTCCACTGATTACGGCGGGCGTTGCACTGTGTGCACTCCTTTTCGCGTCGGGAAGATCTGCGGGGGCATGGCCGCGAAATCGCCCCGACCCCACTTTCCGCAAGCAAAAAAGGGGTTAGCAAACATGACCGAAATCAGTTGCACGAAAGTTTTGCCGGATTTCCACAAATTGTGGCGGGAAGCCGGTCATTGATCTGTACCATAGCAAGTACTGGTGAGAAGCATTGTAGGAATTATGCTGGCGTACAGAGCAAACTGCTGGTTGCTTCACGCATGGGCGATGAAGGAACGGCTGAAATACTCGCTGGACAGATACGGCGCGAAACTCTATTCACATGATAGGGGACATCGCTCAAGGTGATAGAGCGTGGGCCGCATATACGCGAATGGTATCTATTGGTGCTGAATCGCTGAATATCACCATGGTTTGGGGCCGACTGTGTGGAATGGGGGATCTACATGTAATTTTTTTCACAAATTGTTTAATCCTGAAGGCCACGGTAATGGTACCACCCTGACACTCCGGCAAAGAGCACGTGACTCGAAGTTTTCTATTGCCTTGCCTCTCGCAAGTTGTTCCTTTTGTGTTTCAAAGTTGCAACCAGATGTGTTCACAGAATCACATGGAGACATCTATTCATTAGATTCACTACAAGAACTGTATCTCTCGTTATCGTTTGCTTGCTCTGTATCCCCTCGTGGAAATCGATTAGAGTATTCTGGACAAAGCTAGCTTTGAAACCTACCACTGTAAGATGATGATTTGGCATGAAGGCGAATATTTGAAAGTGGAACGAAACGCGATTGTAAAGCATGTCTTTTATATGACAATAGTCATATGCTGCTTCATGACATAAAAACGCCTCCATATTATCCTGATCACCCTTTATTGAAATCATTATATAATCTATCTTGCAGTGAAAGAACTCGCATCCGAAAAGCATGACACTGCAGTTCATGGCTCCGTTCGTGCACAGTATAATACTGTCAACGTTTCTTCATGAAGGAATACGTGGAATGTGAAATCACTTCATCGGTAACATAAATCGGATGTGTATTAACGAACAAGACGACCAGATGTTGATATGAACCTCACGATTTATAGAATGAAAGTGCTCTCGGGAATCACCGACAAAAATTCTGTCTGAAGTGAGAATAGAAAAGAAAAGAAAAAAATAACACCGTATAGCCCAATAAACAGAGGACACTACTTTTGAACGAGATCAGTAATGAACTCAAACGACTCTTGCACCAAACGCTTATCTGATGAAAAAAAAAAAAAAAAAAAAAAAAAAAAACATAGCATTGGGTGAATTACATGTGAGCCAGCAAAAACAAACGTCATTTATGTGAATTGCATGCTTTCTCGAACGGAGCATGTGATACCAGCTACTATGTACAAGGCGCCCTCAACAGGTAAATACTTCACATTGCTCGTGAAACACACACACAAAAACACACACACACACACCGCAACGGAGCACCCAAAGTCACGTGATGTGTTTTCGTTACCTCAAAGTGGATTCCGTATATAGTAAGTGTCGAGGTACAGCCACGTGTCGATGAACACTAGATCGCGGTCCAGGCCCATCAACAGTGCGAGGGCACGATTCTGGTGAGCGTAATCCTCACGTGTGGTTTCCTGCATAATAGCGTCCAAGCGTTCAACCACAACCACATCGTGTTTGGACGCCTGTAATTTATCAACAACCTCGAAAATGCTCAGCACACGCTCGTACTCGAACTGCATGGTACGGTGTGGGTCATTCACCCATGCGGCGCTACTTTCTCGAAGCGCCTGTGCTAGCGTGCCTGAGGTGGTATTGTTGATATACAAGATCCGGTGCGAAGCGTCGTATTTGTCTTGCACCACATGGAATAGTCGGTGCACACCCGCGAGAATGCCCTTTTCACATGATATGTGGTAGAGCATGGTGTGAGGCTTTTCAAAGTAGCATTTAATAGGAAACTACGGTGGATTTGCACGGGTGTTTATCGCATTGAATCGAGAGAACCCTATGCGTCACGTGACTGTCGCGGTCTGATGTATCTCTTCTTAGGGATGTACGGGTGTTTCACTGCACTATGCACTAACGCTTTCACGCTGGTAACTGAAAAGGAACGATATCTCAGTCAAAACAATACAAATTGTGATTTGGATGCATACTGGGCATGTGGAAAGTCCAGACATCCCTTCTTACATCAAAAAGGCCAAATTCCACAAGCCAAAAAAAGAAGAGTGTCCATCGGTCGCACGCGTCACGTGACTATCGCATTCCATCTCACAATCATCTCACTCTTCATTGGCCTGAAATCACTATATTCTTCACACAAATCACCCTAGCATGAGCACCGACAGAAGACGTATTCTCGGTCCCGGAGATGCCGTGCGCCCGCTTGCAGCCACGCCGCTGAAAACTGAAATTCCCCCAAAACTGGGCAGTTCCGTGCGTAAATTCTTCGTGAAAACCGGCCTCAGCAAAAACGCCAATGGACTGGCGTATTTGGAGGTCGGTGACACGCTCGTGGAGGTCGGCGTGTACGGCCCGCGCCCCATCAAGGGCCTGTTTGTCAACCGCGCCAGTTTCAGCGTCGAAACTAAGTTTCTCCCGCACGTGACCCAACCAAATGAGGTGCTCTATAACGGTAGTCTGGCACAGGGCAACGGGCGGCTGCAGCTCACGAATATCGAGCAGAAAATGAGCACGTTCATCGAGACCGCCATGCTCCCGGCTGTGGTGCTCGAAAAGTACCCGAAACTGGCGATCGACGTGGTGGTTACAGTGCTTGCGTTTGACGCAAATACGACCTCCATGTCAAACCTCATAGCGTGGGTGGTGAACTGCACGTCGTTGGCCATGGTCGACCTGGGCGTCGAGGTGCGTGACTTGGTCACCTGCGGGCACGTACAAACGACTGCGCACGGCGTCGAAACCGATGCACTCATTGCAGAATCAGATACTGATGCCACTGAGTGTGTTGCTAGCTTTATGCACATGCAAAATAACGAAATGCTGGCGGTCTATGTGCAGGGCGCAGGCCCCGCCGGCGTTTCCGAAGCGCTGTTGGCGCAGCTGGTACAGGCTTGCCAAGAAATGGCCGCCGTGGTGCGCAGGAACTTGAATGGGTACTTGCTAGAAGCTGCAAAGCAGTAGAACTTTTTTTGACGATCCATGCAAATAGAAATAGTCATGAAGAATGTGGTGTCAGATTGCTGGATTTGATCGTGCTGACGACGAAGCGAGATGTCATCTTCTTTTGTTGTTTTGTCCAACGTTGCAATCTCAATTGTCAGAAAATGATAGGAATCTGAGTGGCCCTTGTTCGGGAGTGTCTACTGTGGCTGATTCCTCGCTCCTTCCATTTGAAGACTCTCTTCGCATGGTGGCTTCAAAAGACAAAAATTGTCCATATAATTTGGTCTATGAAAGTTAGCCTATAATGAGATCCAGAGTTTGCAATATTCAGAGTCTGAAAGGCCACCGAAAGTGAGCGGCAGCAAAAAGTCACATGTTGGTCTTGAGTGAAGGTGATTTCGAGTATCAGGTTCTATGTGCAAGAAGAAAGTCTACTGGCTCAATGATATTACGGTATTCAGTCTCTACTGGGAAAATTGATGAATATCTAATGTCACAATTCTGGTAGTCATGATGTGTATGCATCATTTATTATATTGTTACCACAAATTAGCATTTATCTCTACATATTAGGCGTGTATGCCAAATACGGCGAAATCGTCTCAATCTGCCTATATTCTTACAGTTGAAACACTGGAATTTTACGTATGTTGATGCCAATAACGTGATAGGCCATTGTCATGTCTCAATAGGGCAAGAGGCTCTGACTTTCCGCGCATAGAGATGATTTTGCCCCATTCGGGATTTGCAACTTTTACCGGTTGCAAGAAAATATAAAAACGCGGCCAATTTCTCGAAATAACCAAGTTCAATAAGTAAACACAAACACAATGGCCGCTCCTCAATCCACCAACAAAAACACTCCTACTCCGAACAAGGACAACTGGTTGACTGCCACCACCAAAACCGGCTGGTACTCCTCTTGTGTTATTGCTTGATTGTTTTCGGATTTCTGAGAGGATTTTTTTTGTCAGGAAAGCTCATAGTTATAGTCTATCATCTTTTTTGGGGTTTTCTCCAAATCCACCATATTATCTATATTATCATAGTCAATACACACAATAATCTTAAATTTTCAGTTGACCAGGAATGTCAAGCTGCAAAGTTGACTATCTTTAATTCGACCATGAAGAACTAGGAGGTCCTTTTTTTTCTTTTTTTGTTGGATTGATCATACATTTTAGCAAATATTGTCATTCACAGGCCTCCTTCAATATCCTCACGTTATGCATCACCCTTCACCCCATGCACATTGTGAGAAACAAGAACGTCAGATTATGTGGTAGATATATTACACACTATTTGATCCTTCTGTTGTACCGAAGTTTCAGCGGAGGGTGTAGGAAAGTACAGCCATTAGGGCAGTGACAGGTTAATTAGATTTCACACGCTGCCAAGCCATGATATCAACTACAATGCATGGTAGCGAAGCTGGCTAAGGTCCTATATATATTCAGGTATGGTTTTGTGGAGAGCCAGGAAGGTGAATGATTCTGGCTCCCGGTCCTCAATCAGGTTTATTTAGCAGGAAAACTCAGCTTTAAAACAAGTCAATGAGCCATCACAAAGAGAAGATTCCTCGACTTTGGGAGGCTTTAGTATTCACAACAGCTCACCTCTAGTGAGGTATGAGGCCAGGTTATTCAGTACTCAAAAGTCTTAGTTGTATCAATGAAACCGTGTCTGGGTGGTGAATGCTAACTCGCTCCGGTTTCTTTGTGGGAATAGCAGATGAGATACGATCCAATTGTGATAAACTAAACTGTATTATTATCGAGTCATGATTTTGAGACAATTCCTCCAATTCTTTGCAGTAGTACTTGTGAAACATTTATTGAAAAATTTGCCATGTCATAAATTTATCATCATTATCATCACGGCAATAAGTGATCAATTTGTTTGATATTGAAGAAGCATTGATTTTTGGCTAAAATGACTCAAGTAAAAATGTCAGTGTATGCAAGGGCCAAGGCTACCATTGCAAGGTTCCTATCGAATTCCAATGTTTTACCAGATAAACCCCTTTTGTCAAACTTTTGTTTTTGCTTGAATCTGATCAAACTATAAAACGAAGGACATTCTGGCAACCTACATTTCCATTATTCTTACTCAAAATCTTTGGTTTCGCCAGCTGTAATTAAAATTGTTAGAGCCCACTGAATCCAATGTTTATGTATCGCGACCGTTTTTTTTATGCGTCTACAACATTGCCTCCACTATTGTGCTTCGTGTACGGCAAAAGAGCTGGTTTCATTGTGACTTTATGTGACACAGCTTACGGCCTTTGAGTCCATATTTAGTACAACTTTTTCTCTCCTTTTATTCTACTGACTACTTAAAGCCATGTTTTCAACGGCACATGATAGGTAAGGTTTGCTTCTTGATGCACGGTATCAATAATGCTGCCAATTTATCTCCTCAAAGACTTATCACATAACCCGGTGGATCTTTCGGCTTCTTTCACATCCTCAAGACAGAAAGAATCATACAGCAGATAAAGGATCAAGCGCAAATACACAGCGTGGTGGGTTTTGCAGCCAAATCCTGTAAAGCTGACCCATGTTGTTGCCATGCTTTTCCCTATAATGTGCGGGAAAAGGGCGTCGTGGTCAATGAGTAACTTTATCTCATTAATGATATTGAAGGAGTGAAGTATGATCCGAGAACTCAATCATACCCCAGTGCTCAATAGCAAAAAAATAATCGGTTTAGGGCAAAAGGAAAAGATTGCAACACTGTAATTTCGCATATGGTCTCCCACTACACTACTCAGTACAGCTCTGCGAAGTTTAACTAACGTTGATCGGACGGGAAACAGTGCTTTCTTCGCGAAATGGTCGCAACCGGAAGGGTTGTTTTTCAGGATACTACATTCATTATGATAAATCACCAAATTTCAACATTGAGTGATTCGGGAATAACGGTATCGACCCCAAATTTAAAAATTCACTTATCTTGTACTCGCTTTGACCTCAAGGTATTCAAAACAGCCTCAAATACGTCTTCAGGCAGGTATACTTGTGCTTTCGAACGAAGTGTGAGTCAAGCAGACCAAAACTTCTATGAGGATCCAAATTTACGCCCATCATAGGTACCTCACACTGATGAGAGCGTCCTAAAAAGTGATATAACTTTCAAAAAAAAAAAAAAAACCTCTGTGGCCTCAGTCTAGTAGGAGCCTGAACGAGGAATTCTTATAAAAGATGAGTCCCAAGATCGGCGCTTCATTTCTGAGTTTTGAACAGAAAGTTTCGAAATCTTCCAGGAGTCTTTTGCTTCAACATGGCTTTCGGATCTTTTTTTTCATATTGAGGATTAACCTGATTATTTGAGTCCATTCTGCATAGAATCTCAAAGCAGGTCAATATTCGATGAAAGATCTCGTATCGCTAAAGTATGCCTGCTGAAAAGACTATGATCACATCAGTAAACAGCCGCAATCGAGATTTTCCAAGCAGTGTCTACAGAATCTCAGTTGTCTATCTTCTAAACCTTTTACTTTTCTCTATAAAGACGCTGAACGCCTCTTCGCTAATTCGAGCAATATGTACAACCTCAACTCACCTCCCCCATTATGTCTCCAATCTCATCCCCCTTTCTCACTGCTTCTTTTTCTCCAAAAAATCCTCGACTTCGCCCTGAGCCAACTCACTCAAGGCGCTTTGAATATAAATCAACTTTAACGCTAGCTGCAGAATCGTTAACGTGCTGTTCAGTTCGTTGTCATTATACACCACAAAGCGGTCGTTCACTTTCACGCCGGTAGACCGTGAAATTAAACGCGCGATGCGGAGGTACGTTTCCAAGACATTGTGCGTCTTTGAAATCACGGGGTAAATTGGCGTGTTCGTGTCCGGAAACCCGGCGCCGATCTTGTTGAATATGTTTTGACGCAAACTTTCGGCCAACGCTTTCACGCCGGATTTCTCCACAGGCACTTCTATGTGCGCATACTTCAGCTCGAATGGCTCAGTAATAAACACAACATCGTGTTTTCCGTCGATATGGTAGCGAAACTCGAAGATTCCGTCTTCCCAAAACAACTTCTCGTCGGTGAACTCAATAGTACCGCTTTCGCGCTCGCCCGTCCAGTCCCACCGGTTATTAGACGACACTAACGTCCGGTAGCGCGAATACGAGGTGTGGGTGATTTTGTACAACCCGATCCAATCGCGCTGGGAGTGGCCTTTTGGAGCCGAGAACAGCACCAGGAGCTTGTCACCGACGAATGCAAATGGCACGGTATCCTTTTGTGGCTGAAGGCCTGAAACCTGCATATGATAGTCGCTCGAGGCAAAATATTTGTTCTGGGACAACTCGGCCACTTGCCGCGGAGACACGGCTGCATCGCTGTGTTTTGCGCCGAGCTCCTTGATGAAGGTGTCAAAGGACTCCATGAATATCGAGCTCGCACGACGCTTTTTCAGCACCAGGCGCTCAAGGGCAATCTTCTTCGAGAAGCTTTCTGGCAAGAGGTGTTTTTTTACCGTTTTCGTGACGCCCGAATCCTGCAATACCTCGCCCTCACCATACACCTTGATCATGTGGACTTTCTCGATGAAGTTGATGCGGATGAAGTTGTTCAATACCCACAAAACGCAGATAAACAAGTTTTCAAACGTGGGAACCATCAACGTCACGCCCATCACGCCACACACGCCGAAGACTTGCTCGGGATTGTTCAAGTAGCGGTACACGCCAGCCTTCGTCAAGTGCGACCGCTGCGGCATCAGCAGCAGTTTCGGCACGAAAAAGTCGCCGTAAAACCACCCAAAGTAGCCAATCAGATCGATAATCGACGCGTTGATCCACACCTGTGTCACTATCAACAAAAGTCCCAAAAACACACGGAGATAGAAGTAGTCGATGGGGAGCACATTCTGCATATTTCTCCAATTGAGAATCTCAAACAAGTTCAAGCCGAAAAACGACGCGTACGTTAAATTGATCAATGAGTTGTACAACACGGCGAAGTTGTTGAGCGATTTCTCAACAGGGATACTGTTGGCGAGGTACCACTTGCTGAAAAACTTGTACTTACTTTGCAATACCAACACCAAGTTTATCGAGACACACTCCAACAGTTTGATGAGCACGGCAAGGCCAAAAAGCACTTTGCCGACAGCTCCCGTGTTCGCCGCAGCCCATGAGCCCAAAAAAGGAATCAAGAGCAGGTATGTGAACACATTGATGAGGTTAATCACGTCACTCGCACGCAAAAAATTGAGGTTTGCGAGTCCCACCAACGGCTTGGAGTTTTCGAAATGCGTCAAATCCTTGAGCTTGATGAGTTTCATGAGGCTGCTCTCGTTTGGCAGCGGGCCGTAGATCTTGTCAATGTGTGGGTTCTCGATGTAGTGCAAAAACACCATCTGCAAGAAATGGCCGAAAATGGCCACGATCAACACCGTGTACGACTTAGCAATAAGCGCAAACCCATAGTAACCCACGTACCCGACAGAGTACATCGGGTGAGGGAACATCTCGAACACACCGTCGAAAATGAGATCCTCGTTGTTGATCTGGCGGAAGAAAAAATCGCCCCAGTACCAAGCGTAGTCCTTGATTGTGTTGTGAGCATTCACTTTGACCCAGAAATTGAATACGATTAGCACCGCGCCCACGCCGAAACGCAGGTACACGAGCCACGGCGCCTGCCCATGCATAAACTGGAAGTTATCCTTTGTGCAGCAGGCGACAAATAAACACACAAAGGTGGTGAAGTCCTGCATGAGAATCAAGTCGACGACTTTGCGGAAAATGAGCCACGTGTTGAAGTCCACAGGGTACGCGGCAATGTTGTAGTCTTTGCCCATTTGCGTGTGGATTTCCGTCTGCACAATGCGGGCTGCAAGCGACTGTGGGTTAGGGGAAAAAAGCCCCAATTTACGGCTCCATCCAACCAAACGGGCCCTTTTCAGCTGCTGACTAAGCAAGAACCCGATTCCAAAATTGTACGAGAGCCGCCAGAAAATGTACATTGCCACGAAAATATTGACTCTGAGCGCGGAATCTTTGAAAAGAAAAAAAACCGCTGTGTTGGCCACTAGAAGCACAACAATAATGGCCTCAAACATCGACTTGCGGATTGTGGGATCAAATAGGGTTTTCACCATATCGTGCGTCTCCGGCACGGCGAAGTGCTCGCCGTTAAAGGTGATCCCCTTATGTGGCTGCACCATTATGTCTCGTAGAATGTGCTATTGCGGGGAGAAGCTTGATTCGGCAATGCGGCGGTAATATTGAGGGGGTGATGCTGCAAATCCTGCCGTGTATATCTATAAACGTTTGCCGCCGAGAAACCACAAATCTGAAAGAATGCTGCAAATCGATTAGTCTAAATACTTCACGCTGAATAATTCCAATGACTCAGACTGTTGAAAATTGGCCCAGATGGTCTGATTCGGACAGTGTGCAGGTACAAGTCCAGTAATATAAAATGAGCAGAATTGGTACAGTTCGAGTATTTACCGTTAAGTCGATGATCGCGAGCAACTATCTGGTTAAGCAGTGGTACAATCCGCCAAAAAAAACCCTGATTTCGAGTGAATGAATAGGAATTATGTGGTTCTGTTAATTGTGGCTTGCCGCCGCCAAGCCTTATATAGCCAGGGCGCGAAAGTGTCAACGCGAGCGTGGAAAATGCATGTGAAATTTGCTGTCCGGCTTTTGGGACACACGTCGCCGTGCGTCACGTGACAGGTAGCCCGGGCCTAGGCTTACGCATGCGCTCAAGTAACTAAATACGTGTATGAATATGGATACAAAAGTTTGAATATTTTGAAACTTTGGATACATGCCAGTTTCTCTCCCATTTTGCGGCAGAATTTTTTTTAAATTGTGGCCCACATTGAGATTCTGTGTCATCATTTCCATCGAGCAATTGCACTGCTTGCATGCCGCATGTATGTTAAGCTCTCTTTGCCGGCCCTTTTATTTCCACTCGCCATTTTTTTTAAAAACAATCTGTAGATTATGTAAATAATTTCTTTTCTGAATTGTAAACAACACATGTCTCGCTCGTTCACGTGGTGTTGTGACGCTCGGAGCAAGCAGGTTATGAGCCTGGCCGACGTATCCAGATCACTTCATTGAGAATTGATTCTCCTATGGTCCGAGTAAGCGTAGTTACGATTGAGCCTCCTGAATCAAAAATTCCAGGATACTTCACTAACTTTCTCTCCTGCTTTCTCTCCAATATACGATTTTAGTTTCTTGTACGTTTTCGATCAAAAACATCCCCTCGCATAATTAATTGGACCCATGCTATCACGCGAGCGGATCGCCACAGTGACGAATTTGAGCTCGGTCTTTTCTGTTAGTAACAAGCAAAACTCCCATGAAAATTGATATTTGTTTTTCGGACTTGTCAGAATGTTCATCTGATAATCTTTCCAGCTCACATTAGTAGTCAACAGTCTAATCCCTGATTTTTAGCTGTCTTTTTTCATTTTCTCATTTCTGGCGTTTGGACTAAATAGATGTTTAAACTTCCATACTTAGGTGGCTTCTCTATTTGTCTCACTAGTAGGGATTTGATATACTTTGCAAGTGAGTCTTCAAATTTGAAAAATCATAGTTTTTGAGATGTATTAGCTGGAATCACGTAAGAATTAATCGAAAATAATGGAAAAAGGACGAGAATGGGCTTTGAGCCGTCGTGCATCACGTGATGAATACCATTTACCAGTCTGGATATCGTGTTTTGCTGGGCCAGCAAACAAAATCAAAAAAAAGCAAAAAAAGAGAAAGGCGTAATTTTAAAGTAAGAAAAAGCGAAGAGCTTTGAGTCAGAATCTTCTATTCTACGTATTCTCTTCATGATTCAATGGCCGGGCTAATGCGCCATAATAATGAAGTGAGGATAGCCATGGAATTATATATGACGAGACAAAGATGCTTATGAAAAGACTGTCTTCGGTCAAAGAATGTTACGGGTTCTTACATATAAAGGCTGAATGCTACTCGAATTTCCAAAATTCAAAAACCACTTTTCTTCGTCGGCCGGAGCCGTGCCGTGTGAAACCACGTCAATGTCACGTGACCTCCGTGCACGAACCTAGGAACCCGAAGCACCCCCACAAAGAACCCACAAAAACCCCGTTCTCACCCCATTTTTTCTAATTTTTATAAGTAACAATCGAATAATGGCATCCGTAGCACATGTGCTTACTGACTTGGCCACGCTTGCGGGTGAGGCCCGCCGCAAAAACCAGGACGTGCGCCTGGCGATCGATAATGCCCACGTATTGGCGAAAACGCTCCCTGCCAATGCACAATTGAGCCAGTCCAGCGAGTCCCAAACCGTGTTTTGCGCGCCGTTTCTTCTTGCTCTACAAAGCCAGAGCACCCGTTTGGTGCTGGCGGCGCTCCCGGCGCTTCTGCGGCTCGTTTCGCTGCATTCATTATGCGACTCTGACCTGGCCACGTTGGTCGACACATTATACCACTTTGATGGCGCTGCACATCCCATGGAGACCCAGCTAAAGATGCTCCAGGTGCTCCCTGCCGTGGCGCTGGTACACATGCTTGATTCTACGCGGTTTGTGCGTGTTGTGGCGGTGATTTCGCGCTTGGCGGCCTCGCTGAACGTCGTGGTGGCCAACACGGCTTCTGCCACGCTCCAGCAAGTCGTATCTGCGCTTTTTGATGGTTTAAGAAGCCAAAAGATGGACCAGGAGGCCCCCAAAACGGAAATCAGCATCGAGACCGTGCCTGGCGGCAAATCAACCCCGCCTTTGCTCGACGATCTCGAGCTCCGATGCCACCGCGTGATCCTGGACCTCAGTGACGCGTTTTTGGGCAAAAAACTTGCTTTCTTCACCGATAAGGATATCAGGATCCGCCCAGAGGCCGCGCTCGAGATTTTGGAGAACGTGTTTGCGCTCAACAAGCAGCTTTTTGCGACCCGATTAGAGCTCACGCTAGTACTCAAGCTGAAAACAGCACCAGGCCTTTTGCACGTGCTCAACTCCCCTACGCCGCTGTATGCATTGACTGTGAGGGCACTTAGGCTCCTGCTTTTAATAATTTCGATGGAAATCCCCGATTTGGCCGATGAAATCGAGCTTCTTTTGGCCTCCACCAACCACATTCTTCTTGACGATTCTGTTGCTGCAGTTGACGACGACGCCAATGCAAGCACATTCCCAAACCATCCGTATTGGCAAAAGGCGCTCGTGGCCGAGTTCTATAGAGCGATATCTACAAATTTCGGCACGGTAAAAACGCTATTTCACGCTTTTGACGCACATAAGCACCGCAAAAGCGTTTTAAAGGAGATTTTCGTGGTCATCAACAGTTTCGTGGCCAATCTGCGCACCCTGCTATTTACAAGCGAGACCGTGCAGATCCCCGCGGAGAAAAGCGATGGCCAGATTCTATCAAAGGCAACGGTGACGTTAAAAACACCCATGATGGATCACTTAGACCGTCACGAGCCGCCACCAGGGATTCCCGAACTATATGCAGTCTACATGGTGTATACGGCATTGCTCGGGTTTGCCGACGGCGTCTCGGCGTTTGTCTTCGGCATCTCGGCAAACGCAAATGCCGAGACACTCGAGGCCGATGTTGATTTCGTCACGGCACTTAACGAGACTGTTTTCGGCGAAATCGCTCCTCTTTTCAGAAAATTCCTTTTCTGTTCCTTGGATCTGGATTGTTTCCACATGGTCGTGCGTGCACTCCAGAAATACACACATGCCATTGGTCTCTTGGGCCTTTCCATACCACGTGACAACTTGCTAGGGCTTTTATCCGAAAGCATTGTGAAAAGCACTTCTCCGTATGAGGAACGGAAAAACTCTTCCAACTTGCTTGCCCTTGGTGGGTCCTTAGTGGAAACCTTAAGCACGATCCAGCCTCCGTTTGCAACCTCTCCTGTACAGAAGCAAAAGGAGCAATTTGGCAACGAGTCAAATGGCGCAAAAAAGGCGGTTTCAAGAAACTTCAATTCTCGGCAAGTGATCTGTCTTCGCGCGTTTTCGAACTTGGCCATTTCGCTCGGGTCGACACTCCAGGATTCTTGGGAAATCGTATGGACGACTTTTCAGTGGGTGGATTTCTTTTTGGAGGGCCCAGAAGATTACGGCAGCTTTCTGCATCTGAAAGACTCGAAACGGCCAGCGGAACTCAAGTTGAGTGCACAGGATATGGCCGGAATCACTAGCTCACAGCGAAAATTGATGGAAAGTCTTGCCGAGTACCAGCTTGAGCCATTTAGAGAAGCCTTCACGGTTCTAGCGACGCTCTATAACGAGGAAGACGCGGTGGAAACGGACCCGGCCGGGAAAAAAGTGACGATTTGTCCATTTAACAAGAGTTATTTCTTGAAATGCATCAAAACCCTCTCCACGCTAAACTTCAAGGCGTTCAGTTTTATGGATAGCGATCTCTGGGCATTCACATCGCTGTTTTTCGAAAATTTAGCCGGAAACCGCTTGTTGGCCCACCAGAAAAGAACTTTTGTTGTTGAATGTTACACTTTGATCATCAACGATATCACGCGCAAAGGTTTTGCAGAAAACGGCGCCACAGACGGGCCTGCTAACAAGTCACTTGACGCTCTTTTTGGTCTTTTGAACAAACTCCTCAGTCTTGGAAGAGCACAGGAACTTTTGGTGTTGAGCTGCGAAACGGACATGCACTTGACCGTGCTTGAAACCTTGCACAATCTCATAGACGATCATGACAAGTGCTACCAGAATTCGTGGGATATGGTTTTCAAGATATTGGGCACTGCCTTCGTGAACACGGAAGACCAAACTGAAAAGAGCACGAAATTGGTGGACAAAATCGTCCTTTTGATTTCAACTTCGTTTGACTCCTTGAAAATGATTTTGGATGAATTCTTGCTGACCTTACCATTCAACCAGCTCAAGGCGTTGATCGATACGCTTTTGAAATTCTGTTCTCAAAAATACGATCTCAATATCTCATTCAGCGCCGTCAGCTATTTCTGGCTAATCAGCGATTGCATCCACGCAAATATAGCGAAAGGGGAGGGACGTGAGACGAACCTCGCGCAAATCAAGAATTTGTCTGATCTTGAGGGCCTTCTCCAAACAGCCACTGACGGAAGCCCAGATTTGTATCAGGCCTTGAACATTTACCTTCTCGCAAACTTATCCCGTCTTTCTGCCGATGGAAGGGACCAGGTCAGGGAGGGCGCCATACAGACGTTGTTCCAGATTCTTGACGTTCAAGACACAGATCCCCAGTTATGGGAACTCGTTTATGACATTGTTTTCCCCGCATTACTCAATTTGGAAAACATCGAGCCCAGGAGTGATGCAAACACACGAAAAACCATCATGCCGAGCTTGAACCTCGTTCTTTCGGGGCTTGTTTCCGTGTATGCAAAGTTCATGATGGATTTTGGTGCTGAAAAGGCCACTTATGAAAAGTTTTGGGAGAGACTTTTGTCATACATGAGTGCGTTGTTGGGTTTGCGCTGGAACGAACTCAACACGAAGGTTTTCCAGTCTTTCCAGGACGTTCTTCTTTCTTTACGTGGAATAGATACGGTTCCGAGGCACATCACAAACATGCTTTTCAGTTCTTGGGTTAACGTGCCGGTCGATTACGATTTTGTCAAGCCTGAGTACCAGGAAGCGTTGGCCTTGTTCAACGAATCATTCAAAGATTTATTTCCTTTGATTCAAAACGACGTAACAATCAAAGAGGTGAATCTGATTTTGGCCGTATTGAACAAGTGTGCAAGATACCCAGTCTTGAAGCCTGGCGTCGACGACTCAACCAAGCCTTCCAAATTGCAAGCGACAGTGGTTGAAAATCTAGTGCTTATTAACAAATCGGGGGCAAATGACGAAACCCTGGCCGCTGTAATCCAGCAGCTTGCCCAGATCGTAGCATATCCATACGAAGTGAGAAGCCGGATCAAGGCGAAATTGAAGAGCAAGTTTGAGGGCCGCTTGAAAATCCCCACTTTTATCGCCGTGGCGCAATTTGCATTTGACTCTGTTTGCACTCAACTTCTTGCGTTAGGTAACTTGAATTGTCTATTCAGAGAAGAAAGGTTTCATCGCATCATGGGCGATTTGCTAGAAATCGTTCGCCACAAGGCGCCAGGAAAAATGTCCGGGCTGGAAGTTCCTCTTTGGATGAGATGCAATGATTTGCTTCTGCAGGTTGTCGCTAGGCTTATCCGTGATAATATCGATGAAATCAAGAGTGATACAAGGGTTTGGGAATGTCTTCTTGAGTGTGTCACTGTTGTTTTTGAGGACGAAAGTGACGATGAAGCGAACGTGAAGCAATATGAAAAACTCTCAAACCTCATCTTGCCCGAGTTTTTTGAGTCGGGCCAATCCGAGTTGATAAGGGCCTTCGTGCAAAACATATACTTCAATTCTTTTCTTTACAAAGCAAACCACGCTGAGCGCGAGTTGTTGAGCGGTGATGACGATTTTGAAGCCTTGACAAACTACAAGTTCGAGGACACTTTTGGCACAACTTCGCCTGTGGAGGTTGAGGGTAACAGGTCCATGCGCATGAAGTGTTTAGAGGAGTTATTTGAGATAGCCGGCCAGAACGGACCAAGTGCCACCTATGCAAGAGGATTTGTGGCTGTTAGAGCAGCTTTCTCCATTCGCCGGTTCATTGCAGACGCGAGACTTTCCGGGAAAAGGCCCTTACCGAAAATACAAGAGGATGAGCTTTTGACTATCTTGCACGAAATCCTGAAAATCGGGCGGATCTTGGAAACGGAGCAGATGCACGGCCTTATGAGGTTTTTGACACAAAGTGTTGTGTATGCCGACAAGATTCAAGGCATGGATGAGGCAATACAGAGTGTGTTTCAATTTACTACTATGCGATAAAAATCAGCGAATACGGTACAGTATGCCTTGATCTCGATATCTGTTTCGTTTAGGTTAGGAAACTCGATGTCATTACTTTCTTTGACGGAACTCGTTATTCTGTTTGCAGGCAATCGAAACAAAAGGTATACTGCAGTTGGACCTGCTCTTAAGGTGCACATTGACTATACAAGAATAGAGATTTCTTCGAGGTTAGACTCATGAAAAGCACGAGTGAAGTGCGCTCTGAGAGCTATCGCCGAAGAATCAAGTATGACGTGTTTATGAGCATGTCCTTCATGGATATGTGGAGATATTCTATACTCATGGAAAGTCATGCCAATCTCATAAGTACATTTTCATGAACTAGCTTCCTCTCATCTTCTGGATCAACAAATGAAAGAAACTTTAAAGATGTTTTGACTCTTGTCTCATGAGTGAATTATGAATTGTTTTAAATGGAAATTTTTCTACTGATTCAGTTCTGCGAGATGAGGCTACGCGGTGTGAATTCTTCGCTGAAACAAATCTGGCCACGTGGACTTAATTATGGCAGAACTTGTCAATTGCAGAGCCTGTCAAATACGCAATTTGCCTTTCACCACAAAATCTTTTGGATCCTCAACTTTTCTCAAATATGCAATTGAAAGTTACAAACACTGTCTCGGTCGTTGATCCTTAAACTTTTCTATTGATCACGATGGTGCTCGTTCAAAAAGACAATCGCCTAACGCATAGATGTCTCTCACCAACTTCCATGTCTCATGGAAACTAAGTCTTGACACTCCAAGATTGAATATCCAACGAATTGCCTATTATTTTCTATTATTCTTTTTAAAATTTTCAAACTTCTTGACCCATGTATTCAAAGACGGAGGAGACAATGTCTTAGTCCATTTGTTGGTGAGCAAATAGTGGACAAAGGCATATGCTTTTGGGTTTTGGGTTCACGAACTTGGTGTATGCTCTTTCAGAATGATCGAGTCTCGCTCATTCTCCTCAATTTTACAACATTTACATAAGTATTTGTCTAAACTGAAAACCTTACGCTAGATTTGGGAATCTGGCCAATTGTCCTCTGACGTCATACATAATCACTGTGGGTTGGAAAGGTAGCCCCATTTTCTCGTCATGACGTGATTCCAGTAAAATTCATCGATTAAGCTCATGGTAGTGATTTGCTCGAAATGCCAAAAAAAACATGGTTTGCAAAAAGCAGAGATGCTATTGACGTCATTTGCAATCTAAAAATAACCCGTGCCTGGAACAGATCACATCACGTGACTTTTTCACCGAAGAATTTTCTGAAAATAGAAAAAAACAACATGCCGCTACGGTACGCGCGCCCGCCATTTGGTTCCATGAGGCGGCGATTGGTCTCTTGGCGGGCGCATGTTCTCACAAAAAGGAGTGCATATAACCCAGAAAATCATATGGCGGGCCCCATGAAGAAAAAAGACACTCCTCTGCGGTTTCTTGTATGCTCGAAAGTGTATATTTAGTTTGGTGTTGACTTTTCCCAGCAGCCTTCTTCCTTACTTGTATCAGCACTGCTTTCAGGCAAATTTCTCAAAAGCCAGTTCCCACAGCGCATTTCGCCCGAACTTCTTTTTGTGTTTCGGCCTTTGTTAAGAGCGAATTTCTGAAACCCGGCAACTGAACCGGTGTTTGATTCGGCATTTCAATCGTTGGCAAACCCCGACAAACCCCGACAAACCCCGATACTTGCACTTGAAACAGGCTTTCCGAAGATTGTGGCCACATATCTTGAAAACACACATCGCAGGACCCTTGCATTGTCGGTTT
Source organism: Metschnikowia rubicola (assembly GCA_030557065.1). Taxonomy (NCBI): domain Eukaryota; kingdom Fungi; phylum Ascomycota; class Pichiomycetes; order Serinales; family Metschnikowiaceae; genus Metschnikowia; species Metschnikowia rubicola. The sequence goes on along the minus strand of JAKTVE010002713.1, from coordinate 29,649 downwards.
CCTGTGACCTTGGATCAAAGCTTGGCAAAATCTGCGATCAAACGATCAGCCCTATACCATACACTCGACCATTTATAGGTTTCACAAAAACCCTTACATTTCATCATGTCTTACCAAGAGTTTGACCACGAGTCCGGCGACATTGGACGCAAGCGGTCACTTGTGCGGCCCGAGAGACAGCGGCTAGACCGAAACCACCCCCGATTCCACTATACACAGGTGGCATCGCAGGAGGCAGGGCACTTAAAAATCCAGCCGTCGAGTGGACTCGATCCGGTGATTGACGAAGAGCCCGCGGAGATTGGGCGCGCGTCCGGTGAGGAGGAAGGGATCCCGTTGATGAACATGGCATCTGCACCGCTGCACCGCGGCAAAGAGGTGTTTGGGCTCAACGACGAGATGCCGGTAAAGCCCGTGCCCCTGCAGGTTCCGGCGACCCAACCGACTGAAAAGCATGACATCTATTTCTGGAAGGTGTACGCGTACGTGATCACGTTCTGGGCGCCCGCGCCGCTTTTGACGCTCTTTGGCATCAAGGGCAAGTCGCGGCAATTTGCGTGGCGCGAAAAAATCGCCCTCATCAGCTGCATCCTCTATATAGGTGCGTTTGTTGCGTACCTCACGTTTGGTTTCACGCGCACGGTGTGTCCCGCCGGGGGCATCAAGGTGAGAAATGGCGATGTGAGCACCGCTTACCTCATCATCAACGGGCGTGCATACGACTTGAGTAGCTCGCAGCACCCGGCTGCGGCGGGTATTCCGTCGGGGCTGAATGTGTTATACCCGCCCGTGAATGCCGGCGGCATGGACGCGTCGTTTTTGTTCCAGAACGTGAACGGCAACTGTAAGGACTTGATCGTGCCGCGCGATAACTGTACGATTCCTTATGACGGCACAGACTTGGCGTGGTATATGCCGTGCCGGCTTTTCAATCAGTACGGCACATCCGAGGTCAATCTGTCCGAGGTGTACTATAACGGGTGGGCGTGCCACACGTCGTCGCTTGCGCGGGAAACCTACTACTCTTTAGCGGTCAACGGCGACGTCTTCTTCACTTGGGACGACATCAAGAACAGCCTGCGCAACTTGGTTGTTTATTCCGGAAACGTCTTGGACCTTGATCTCGTGAACTGGATCCTGAGCGCCGATGTGACGTACCCGGACCTCTTTGACCGGTTGCGTGACGACGCGCTGTTCAAGGGCCATGACGTGCTGATGGTGTTGCTGACGACGGCGGACCGGCGCGCGGCTAAATGTTTATCCGAGATTGTGAAGGTGGGCGTGATCGACTCTGAGACCATCGGCTGCATCGCGCTGAATGTGGTGCTTATTGTCGCGCTCGTGTTCATCTTGTCCGTGGTGGTGGCCAAGTTCCTCATGGCGTGTTACTTCCGCTGGGTCGTTTCCGTGAAACAGGGTGCGAATTTCGCCGGCCAGAAATCCATGGCACAGCGCGAGCGTGAAATCGAGCACTGGGTCGATGACCCGGCCGCCCAGGCACCGCTTGCCACGGTCCCGGCGAAAAACCGCCCCAATTACCGTACCCAAAAAACGAACCGACAGAGCGTATTCTTCAAAAACCAGAATCTCACGATGCCTGGCGAGGATGCAGGCAGTGAGTCATCGAACGAATTGACCACCGGCAAAGCGAAACTCACCACGATGGGCACTGAGGCGGCGCAGTTGGCGCGGCAGAAGAAATTGCGTCCAGGGAAATCGCGCCTGATGCTTTTCCATAGCAGACACTCGTCCATGGACTTGTTGGCACGGCCAGCGTCGATGCTCAACCCGTTTGAGCCGCTCGAGGACGCTGGCACAATGCAAAACGGGTTGGGCGCCGAGATCATTCATCCAGATGTGGTGCCGCAGCCGCCGGTGTCATACCAGCCTTTCGGGTACCCGTTGGCGCACTGCATAACTTTGATCACCGCATACTCCGAGGACCACGATGGGTTGCGCACGACCATGGACTCGGTGGCCACCACAGATTACCCGAACCTGCACAAGTTGATGCTCGTTGTATGTGACGGTTTGATCAAGGGGCTGGGCAACGACAAGCTGACGCCCGAGATTGCGTTGGATCTCATGACCGATTTCTGCGTGGCGCCTGAAGACGTGCGTGCGTTTTCGTACATAGCCGTCGCGCAGGGCCTGAAGCGGCACAACATGGCCAAGGTTTATGCAGGCTTCTACAAATACGACGACGCCACGGTGCCGCCCGAGAAGCAGCAGCGCGTGCCGGTGATCACGATTGTGAAGTGCGGCACACCAGAGGAGGCTGGCGGCGCCAAGCCGGGTAACAGGGGTAAGCGTGACTCGCAGATCATCCTCATGTCGTTTTTGCAGAAGGTGACATTCAACGAGCGCATGACCGCGTTGGAGTACGTGATGCTCGAGTCGATCTGGCGCATCACGGGGCTCATGGCCGAGTTCTACGAGATTGTATTGATGGTTGACGCAGATACGATGGTTTACCCGGACTGCATGACGCACATGTGCGCCGAAATGGTGAAGGACCCGTCTATCATGGGGCTCTGTGGCGAAACCAAAATCGCCAACAAGGCCCAGTCGTGGGTCACCGCGATCCAGGTGTTTGAGTATTATATCTCGCACCACCAGGCGAAGGCGTTCGAGTCAATTTTCGGTGGTGTCACGTGCTTGCCTGGATGTTTCTCTATGTACAGGATCAAGTCACCAAAGGGCCACGACGGCTACTGGGTGCCGATCTTGGCCAACCCAGACATTGTTGAGCGGTACTCGGACAACGTGGTGGATACGTTGCACAAGAAAAACTTGTTGCTCTTGGGTGAAGACAGATTTCTCTCGTCGCTCATGTTGCGCACGTTCCCAAAGCGGAAACAGGTGTTTGTGCCGAAAGCCGCGTGTAAAACAATCGTGCCGGACAAATTCAAGGTGTTGCTTTCGCAGCGTCGGCGCTGGATCAACTCTACCGTGCATAACTTGATGGAGTTGGTGCTCGTGCGTGACCTCTGCGGCACGTTCTGTTTCTCCATGCAGTTTGTCATTTTCATCGAGTTGGTGGGCACGTTGGTGTTGCCTGCGGCGATCTCGTTCACGATCTACGTGATTGTGTACGCCATCATTTCGACCCCGACGCCCGTGATGTCGTTGGTGCTCTTGGCCATAATCTTTGGTCTTCCGGGCGCGTTGATTGTCATCACGGTATCCTCGGTGAAGTACGTTGTGTATTTCTTCATCTACCTCATTGCGTTGCCCATCTGGAACTTTGTTCTTCCAACGTACGCGTACTGGAAGTTCGATGACTTCTCCTGGGGTGAAACCAGAACCGTGACTGGCGGCGATAAGGGCGACCACAGCGCCACCGAAGGCATTTTCGACTCCTCCAGCATCACCATGAAGCGGTGGAGAGAGTGGCAAAAGGATAACCGACATGAGAACTCCGGTTCGATTCCCGCACCGGGCGCAGTTTGGGACCCCGCCGTTCACGACACCAGTTACTCAGACGGATCGGTGGCTTCGTGATAGGTGTTGTGGGTTTAGAGGGTTATCAATCCATCATTATTCATCATACATGTACATGCATCAATACCATATTTCTAGATTTGCTTAGGCCCCAGGTAAATTGCCCAAAGTGACAAATTTTAAGGGATTGAAGAGGAACATGTTATTGAAGGTTTACCTTCCGGACAAGCTACCATATTCAGGCGTGACGTCTCCTACGCTCATACAGGCCCCCTTTTATGTAAACAGCATCGTGATTCAGAAAAAATTGCGGGAAGTTCAGTGTATTCTCCAGTGTGCAAGCTTAAATCTTTGTTTCACCAACGAAAATGTTTGTTGGTCATCGTACTTGAAAGATCTGCATAAGATAAGGAAGCAAGTTATTTCTGCAGTTAAGTAGACTTCGATTTCTAGTTGGTGAATTCGAAAAAAACATCATGCCTAGCCTCAATGCAGCCCAATAATAGATTACTGCTCCGGAACGCTAGACCCGAACCTGTAGTCGATCCTGATGCTGGTCCCTTTCCCTGATCGATACCCTGAAAATTGCCATTCTTTGTTGATTTCAGCTCCAGTGTCGAATCTGATGAGTTTGTCGTTAACGAAGTCTGAGAAGTAAGGATAAAACATTTATACTCAACAAGTTTGTCAGGGTCAGGATACCTGTCCAGTGCCTGTCCTGCACCTTCTGTTGCTTGGCCGCATCTGATTGCAACTCTGTTGGATTTTATGCAACACCGTGTTTGATGCGCTAGCACACAGGTAATTACAATTGATGGAGTGCCCAGGTTTTATAGTGGTTCAACCCAATATGACTTGGGTCTACGTCCACGTATCTATTTTATATAGTCTATCTGACGCTTAAGGGAAGAAAAGGGGATCTTTTCTTTTTGCCGCTGTGAAAATATTTTCTCGCAGTGGTCGCACTCTCGTAAAAAACCAACAAACTCACAACGTCGTTGTCTAGGTCACCACGCCGCCTCAAGTGTGAACCTTTCGTTGCATAGACAACCGAGCCTAGACTGCCCAGCGTTGTCAAGCTCTTCAGCGTTGCCAAGCTCTTTCTAGTATCTTACAAGAGTCTAGCCAGCCACTCTTACAGATTGGCTGGTCGTCGGGAAAAGTATAAATAGTCGCCCTTTCACCTGTAGTGAAAGGGCTCTCGAGTTAGTAATTATCGACTACACTGAATATGCAATCGGAACCTAACAAAGTTAGAGTTTAGCGATTTTCGACAAAACACATCTTTGAGAGTACCCACATATCCATTGTTGAAACGAACTTTTATACCTCCTGCGCCTTGATGTTGTTGACGTTCAAAAGCTGAGGCAGTCCAACATGTGGCACCCGGACGAAAGTTGCCCAATATCCAATATGAATTGATCGTCCACAACGTGAAAACCACAGAAAGTATTTCTTTTGACCAAATGTAAGGTTTCAGTGGCTTCATCTTCTGTTCAATCAGACTCAGCACGTTTCTTGCCGTCTTTCTTGGCTAATTTCAAACGTTTCCGTTTTTCTCCTGCCGTCCCTCTCTGTATTATGATTATGGTGGCATGAGTTTCCTGATCGAGACCTTGACTACATTGTCTTGGTTTTCTTCGAAAAAAGCGTCTTTCCATAAAATGTTGTTTGTGTGATTGATGCAGTTATATCGCCAGTGTCTGGTTGTAGGGAGCTTAATAAGTAAAATGTTCAACTTTGCCCAGTAGATCGTCGCTCATACTTTCATGGAATTTTGTCCCTTCAGTCACATTGCATGCTTGATACGGGCAATACACAATTTCGTGGACAAGAAGGAATTTAAGGCTCTCCATAGTTTCTTGTTGGTTATCTTTTTTCTTTTCCTTGCAATTGATGCCCTTTCGAAAGCATTTTGCTGAAGTGATGTAGAACCTACTCCGGGGTTACTATATAACGAGCACCGGTCTGGGAGGGGACAGACTGGACTTTGTATTTTTCTCAACGCCCTCGGATCTATTCAAGTTATCTTTTGCTACTTTCTCCTCGTTTCTCTCTTTCTAAACTCCAGTTTTCAGAATTTTTGGCTCCTTTTTCAGAGAAAAACCTTCTCTTCCTCGATAACCTCAAAACCCTTGTTTGTTTGGTTCCCCACAGACTTCGCAACGGTATACGACTGGAAAGTCTCGGAGACCGGATTTGTCTCGGTATTCAAACGCGTCTCTAGCTTCTTTTCGCCCCAACAATCATCCGGCGATAACCACTCATACCCAGCATTTTGAGTTTGGCTCGATGAATATCGGCTTGCGCGAATGGAGCCACAGCATATCGTTTTTACCCTCACCTTTAGCCGGCC